>LBNU01005594.1:0-24916 GCA_014162995.1 Artemisia annua | reverse complement strand
CTTTAACCCGTCAAGAATTGGAAACGTTGTTCACTCCACTGTTTGATGACTCTTTTGAGAATCGTGCACAAAATGTATCCACTGATTCCGCTGCTCAACCTGCCACTATTCCAGTGCCTGATACACCCGTTACTACAACTACTGTAGAAACTGATGCACCTCCAACAGATTCACCAACAGCAGATGAACAGACAGACTCCAACTCATACAATGCACCTGAAGATCTGAATCAACAAGAAGTACCCGAACCTGCAAATTACGATCCCAATGCATTCTTTAATCCGTTTGCACCGACTCCCAACCTTTCTAATATTCCAGAGTCGTCAACACGGGATTTGGAATCGACTAATGTGCAGCAGTTCCATAACCCTCACCCGTCAACACATCATTGGACACGTGATCACCCAATTGTCAACATTATTGGTCATCCCCAAGCTCCAGTGATGACTTGACAGAAACTTCACTCCGATGCCGAACACTGCATGTATGCACTCACCATCTCTCATGCCGAACCAAAAAGCATCAAAGAAGCAATGACACATGATAATTGGATTGAGTCTATACAAGAAGAATTCGACCAATTCAAGAGACTAGAAGTCTGGGAATTAGTTGAAAGGCCGGATGGAGTTTATGTGATTGGACTTAAATGGATATGGAAGAATAAGTTGGACGCAGAAGGCAATGTCATACGCAACAAATCCCGATTGGTAGCTAAAGGTTATAGTCAGGAGGAAGGAATCGACTTTGAAGAATCTTTCGCACCCGTGGCTAGACTTGAAGCTGTACGGATTTTTCTGACATACGCTGTTCACAAAAACATGATCGTGTACCAAATGGACGTCAAAACGGCATTTTTAAATGGTCATTTACGTGAGGAGGTATACGTCAGTCAACTGGAAGGATTTGTTGACCCAGAGCATCCGAACCATGTCTATCGACTTAAGAAGGCTCTCTACGGTCTCAAACAAGCCCCCAGGGCATGGTATGACAAACTTACTGCTTTCTTACTTGCTAATGGTTTTACCAAAGGTTTGATAGACCCAACTTTATTTATCCAAAGACACGGGGAAGATGTTTTAATCGTACAAATTTACGTAGACGACATTATTTTTGCATCTACTAACAAAAAGTATTCTAATGCTTTTGCAAAATTAATGAAACTAAATTTTGAAATGTCAATGATGGGTGAACTTACGTTCTTTGTAGGATTACAAGTTCATCAATCTCCCCGTGGTATTTTCCTTAGTCAATCAAAATATGCTCTTGAAAAAATAAAGAAACATGGAATGACCAGTTGTGACACATACAATACCCCAATGTCAAACACAACTAAGTTAGATGCGGATTTACATGGGAAAATGGTAGACCCCACAAAATACCGGAGTATTATTGGGTCGCTCATGTATCTAACCGCTAGCAGACCGGATATTGTATTCGCTGTGTTTATGTGCTCTCGCTATCAGTCGCGTCCTACTGATGAGACGAAAAATGTTACGTTTTTAGGGGTCGGTTTGAGTCCTAATTCGTATGTTTTTGGTTTGGATTTCACCCAAAGTCGTTTCTTTTCTCATTTTAGGTACTTTTGAAGGGAAAATCACAAAAGAAGCATTTTCGGGCGTTTTCGGAGTGAAAAAGTGCGGAAAACAACAAAAACTCAAAAGACCTTGAAGATTACAGAAGGTGACGCCGTCACACTCTACAAGGTGACGCCGTCAGGAACAAGTGAAGTCCAGAATTGGAAAAATACTCGTGACGGGCCAGAGAGTTCGTAGTGCAAATTGGTGACGCCGTCAACCAAGGCCGTCAGATCTGGAACCAGCAATTATGACCACGTCAAGGAAGGCCGTCAGGAAACCCTAATCGCCGAGCTGACGACGTCACCTATTGCGTCAGCCCGCGTTTTCTATATATATAGAACGATTTTTCTTTACTTTATATAACCTATTGGAACCATAAGTCGAATTTTGGAGTGGAGAACTTTAGGGTTAAACCCTAGTTCGTGTATTAGAGACCTTAGAGGGTATCCTAACCCCTCTAACTTGCATGTTTAATCCAAGATAAGTCTTTATTCATACAATATGTCTATGTGTTGTGTGATTTATGCTTGTACTTGTCTTTCTTTTAACATGCTAGGCTAATTTACCTTGTGTTTGCTTAGATATAATGAAACCTAACTATTGATTATCATGTGATGTGTATGTTGTGATTGTATTTGGGTGAATGTTTCATCTACGTTAGACTAGAGAAAACTGGCTAATCTCCTATACGGTGACAAGCTTGAACGTCTTTAGAAACGTGAATCGTATGTGCGTTATCGATTTTAAGGTAGTATTTCATGCATAGGTTGCTATCGGTGAGCTCATGATAGGATGCTTGACGTATCGTCATAGAGTGAGGTAGGAACTTATAGAGTTAGGGAATTGAACGCACTCCCTACGACTTGTTAGGAATACACCCGTCATCCACGCAAACTCAACATACTAATTACATGGTAAAAGATAGTTAGGGAGTAATGAAATCTAAGTAAACACTATTCTCCACCACTGATTTTCTTCAAAACCAAAAATAATACAAAAATATAAGTAGCTTAGAAGTAGATAACTTGGGTTAGTTGACTAGCAACTAATTCCGCCCTATCCTCCAAAACCAGAGATTTACTGCTTTCATAAAACATAAAAAAATACAAAAAGAATCTTCCTCCACCCTTAGACCTAGATTAGAGTAGCCTTTAGCCTAACGAACACTATTCCCTGTGAGAGAACGATCAATCCCCCGGTACTTGCCACTACACTATACTACATCGGTCAGGTACACTGCCTGGTGGGGATTGCAAGCTTCTCGAGATCCCTCGAGAGGTAAAACGTAGTGCGTGTTGCAATCCACGCGCATCAGCTATGCATTCTCCAAAGTTGACAATAATTTTGATTTAGTAAATGCTTGCTTTAACTGATACGTGTTTTATTGTGTGTTTCATTATGCAACTTCATACCGTTTCATGTTCAAACCCAATATAGCTATCCATAATTATAGTTATAATATGCAGAAATAAATGAGGCTTAAAAAATATGGTCTTTGTTAACCGACTAACTACGTTAATTAAGCATTATGTGTGTTTATCTAATCATTCAGTCATATTTTTATTTATATAAACAGGTTAATGGCACTAACCGGTGACACCAGTGCTCTTTCCAAAACTGTAGCTCAACCGCCTGTTCCACAAAGATCATTTGCTCATTTCGCAGACCTGAATCCAGCAGACAATAGTAAATTTATTGAAGCTCGAGTTTATCGTAAATGGACAGCGGTGAAAGTACCAAGTCTTATTGCTACCGGTTTTTCATGCATATTGCTTGATAAGAAGGTGAAACATGATTCACACATATTTATAATATGCTGACATTATAATACAAGAATAGCAATGCCTTTGTAAATAACATGTAGTATTGCTATCTACAGGGTTCTGCTATACAAGCTAACACAGATTTGAAAGAAAAGGAGCGTTTTGAGCATGACCTACAACTAAACTGTGTTTACAGAATCCAAGGTTTTGGTTTTGAAAAAACAGATGGTTGGGGGAAAACATTGGACAATGATTTTACTCTCTGTTTTGGAAAACATACACAAGTTGACCTGTTAAAAGATGATAAGTTTCCACACCACTACTTTAATTTTGCTGCCTATAATGAGCTCGGCGGCAGGGTAGAAAAAAAGAACCCGATACTTACAGGTATTATTTATTTATATATCAATCATTATACTGTATTTGTAGAAGTTAAAAAAATTCTCTTCATGTAATACAGATTATATTGGTTACGTTCACAATGTGGAAAAAGTTAAGGAATATGGAAGTGCGACCGGTAACAAAATCAAAGTTAGAAACATTGCAATCCGCAATCTCAAGTAAGTGAAGTTTATTCTCATTGCATTTCCAATATTAATAAACTAACAAAACTGACACACTCAATAATCTTATAGCAATAACGTGGTGCTGTTCACATTGTGGAATGAAAAAGCTGATAATTTTGAAGAAGAGGAATACGCAAAAATGCGTCAGCCAGTAATATTAGCTGTCAGCTCATGCTATTTGAAAACATACGGTGGTATGCATAAATATCCAGCACATACATAAGTTACCTGTATCAACCGGTTTCTTTGTACTCATCATTGCTTGTGTACCATGTAGGTCAGATACAGTTATCCGCAACTTCAGCTACTTCTTACTACTTCAATCCTCCTGTTGAAGAAACTGCAGAATTGCTCGCTGCGTATGACAATATCACACACTCAATTTTTCTGGTCTACATTATTATTAATCTAAGACTAATAAGTTGATCTACATAAACACATGTATAATGAAAGCAACGTACAGGCTCCCCAAATAGAAGTGCATACTGAACGATTAACTGAGTGGGAACAAGAAAGAAGTCGAAATCGAGTTCCCTTGGTCACACTACTGCAGATAGATCCAAATACTCAGCAGGTTCGAGCAACCATACTTTAATTCTATATGGCAAATGAATAAATAGCTTAGTAATTAAAATATTTTGGCAGCGTGTGTTGTTCACACAAGAAGTATTGATACTGCAAGTGGATAATGCATATGATTGGTATTACCAAAAATGTGACGAATGCGGTGGCAAATTAGATTACGGGTTTATACATGGTCACTGCCATCCATATGGAACTCAATCAAAACCACAAAACAGGTATGCTACATACTATAATTCTAAAGTAATCATCCACTCCCGTATATCCTATAATGCTACATTAATACAAGCTAACTTTCCAAACTATATGGCACAGCTATTCTTTCAGAGTGGTTATAACAGACGGAACAGCGAACGCAGTTATGACATGTTTCAGTCCGCAAACAGATGGGTTGATTAAAGATGTGAACACTTTGCTTAAAGAGGTCACTAACAAAGACCCTGCAATTGTCCCGCCACAGATATTGGCTTTGCAGAATACACGACATGTTTTCCAGTTTAGGTTTGCCAAACCAACAGGCAAGGGAACACCTACATTGGTGCTACAAAAAGTAATNGATTAAAGATGTGAACACTTTGCTTAAAGAGGTCACTAACAAAGACCCTGCAATTGTCCCGCCACAGATATTGGCTTTGCAGAATACACGACATGTTTTCCAGTTTAGGTTTGCCAAACCAACAGGCAAGGGAACACCTACATTGGTGCTACAAAAAGTAATGGACCATCCACCGGCTATCTTACCAGCACCAGCAGAGGGACCATCATCTCCACGTACAATTTCGCCAACTGACACATCTTCACAGATTAGTCCTCCACCTACAACTCCGGCCACAACTCAAGAAACCCCAGTTGACACATCTGGCACACCAAACCAGCCAACAACATCGGCTATTAGGAAGCAACTTTTCACAGGCGGCGCTGATGAGGACATCGACTCACAGTCGAAGAAACAGAAAACAGAATGACAAACTGGCGGGACAGTTTGGTACATAAACCAACTACTCATGTACATTAAATATCTATGTATTAGTTGTCGGCTACCTATTAGTAAGCGAATTAAAAAACATAGAACATTCTCAAGTAAAACAGTACAGCAATCCGGCAAGGATTTGCAGTCATAAAAAAAAACCATTATCCGACATTGAAAAGGGATACGCTTGGCAAATATATGTAGTGTATCTCATGAAATGACGAACTCTACATAAATCTCAAAACCATAAACGTAAAACAAATACAAGAATTAAAAAAAAAACAAAATAAACACAGAAACGGGAAAAAAACAGCATAGCAGCTGGCAGGTCTAATAGAATGCCTATGTATCTCAGATACGCACTACATAACATTACAATAGGTGAACCAAAGATATAAACGTATAAACCAAATTAAATTGTAATAATTTTTAGAATTATAAAAATATATGTTTCCAATGAGAAAAGTAACAGGTCTCCCTAAATCTATGACCTTAAAATAACAGAACACCATATTCACCTCGCACTCTGTCCTGAAAAAAATTGGATAGGCCTACCACTACATAGACAAACAATGCATACAATCACTTTCCTAAATAGCTAAGACAAAGAATCTAAAACACACCCATGCCACCATCTATTCAAAGTTTATCCATGCTACAGAATATAGCAAAGGAAATTACGCATTATACTAATATATTGAAAGCCAGAAACATAACAACCAAAAAAAAATGGGAATAGAGTAACGTAAAGGTTATGGATTACAGAACGTTAACCAATGCGAGAACACAGTTATCACATTCATTTATAAGATCCGCGTTTAATAGTGAATTATGATTCCTTGACTGGTATGCAAAAACAGATGCATATACAACCAGTTGTTAACCATCATACCTAAACTGCTATGCAGAAGCATACAGCTTACACCCTTTTTACTCGATATTACAATCGATCATATTGGCCAATGTTCTTTCTCTATGACACATATCAAATGGACCCAAAAAACTATCAACACAATTCACATCAACCTTGCTTTCATTAAGCAGGTAGTAAGTTGCAAACGACAATAAACAAAACACACCAACAGTAAAAAAAATTAAGACAACGGTACCGTAAAATTAGAAAATTTGGCTCAAAGTCATTATATCAATACAACTCCTACAACAATGAGCATTGGTTTAACCTCTTTGGCAGCAAAAAATAGAATCATCATAATTGCTTACAACTACGACACAAGTTTAATCGCTCAAATAGATTTCAAAGATTTCATTTTTATATGTACCAGTCTATTAGTAAGCTAATATAAATAGTACGATAATATATAATCGCACCTACCCGGCAGGCGGTTAAGTTTTGATTGCTTATAAATCTCATATCTTTTTACAAGTTATCTAATAGTACATTCCCGCCGAGTTATATTATGATTTCAGCGGATGAAAAACTGTGTCCTTTATTGCATACCGAGAAGTCTACATAAATCCAAAACAGAACCAACCGAAGTAGCGAATTAAAAAACATAGAACATTCTCAAGTAAAACAGTACATCAATCCGGCATGGATTTACAGTCATTTAAAAAACAAAAAAAAAAAAAAACCATTATCCGACATTGAAAAGGGATACGCTTGGCAAATATATGTAGTGTATCTCATGAAATGACGAACTCTACATAAATCTCAAAACCATAAACGTAAAACAAATACAAGAATTAAAAAAAAACAAAATAAACACAGAAACGGGAAAAAAACAGCACAACAGCTGGCAGGTCTAATAGAATGCCTATGTATCTCAGATACGCACTACATAACATTACAATAGGTGAACCAAAGATATAAACGTATAAACCAAATTAAATTGTAATAATTTTTAGAATTATAAAAATATATGTTTCCAATGAGAAAAGTAACAGGTCTCCCTAAATCTATGACCTTAAAATAACAGAACACCATATTCACCTCGCACTCTGTCCTGAAAAAAATTGGATAGGCGTACCACTACATAGACAAACAATGCATACAATCAATTTCCTAAATAGCTAAGACAAAAACCTAAAACACACCCATGCCACCATCTATTCAAAGTTTATCCATGCTACAGAATATAGCAAAGGAAATTACACCTTACTAATATATTGAAAGCCAGAAACATAACAACCAAAAAAAAATGGGAACAGAGTAACGTAAAGATTATGGATTACAGAACGTTAACCAATGCGAGAACACAGTTATCACATTCATTTATAAGATCCGCGTTTAATAGTGAATTATGATTCCTTGACTGGTATGCAAAAACAGATGCATATACAACCAGTTGTTAACCATCATACCTAAACTGCTATGCAGAAGCATACAGCTTACACCCTTTTTACTCGATATTACAATCGATCATATTGGCCAATGTTCTTTCTCTATGACACATATCAAATAGACCCAAAAAACTATCAACACAATTCACATCAACCTTGCTTTCATTAAGCAGGTAGTAAGTTGCAAACGACAATAAACAAAACACACCAACAGTAAAAAAAATTAAGACAACGGTATCGTAAAATTAGAAAATTTGGCTCAAAGTCGTTATATCAATACAACTCCTACAACAATGAGCATTGGTTTAACCTCTTTGGCAGCAAAAAATAGCATCATCATAATTGCTTACAACTACGACACAAGTTTAATCGCTCAAATAGATTTCAAAGATTTCATTTTTATATGTACCAGTTTGCATTAAGTTTACTTTCGATGACGAAATACTAATTTGCAAAGAATGATAAAAACTCCATCATAACAGCAATACCAGAAGACATACACATAATAGCATTATATAAAACTTCTTTACATACATATTAACATTAAGTGCCATCCTGCATCATAATGCATGTATTACAGAATCTGGCTTCAAGCCATTACATAGTTGGGACTCTTACAACCACCAACCTTTGCTTAACTTTTTTTTGCACCAAAAAACACCTACCCCATCACTGGCCATAACTATGAAACAACCCGAATACCCCAAAAGACAAACACGACCAGCCAAAAAAACCTACAGACCCATACAGAACCTAGAACCAAACAGACCATACACAACCTAGACACCTAAGCATTAAAACATAATAAACGACACTTATTTACATGATTATATTACTAGACAACTGGTACATATACAAACAGCCTACTACATGTGCATAACATCTGCGAGATAGTCCATCACAAGCCGAGCCATGCGACCTGCATCAGTAGCATTACGCCCATACGCGCGAATGCGTTGTTCAATGATAGCAATGAGAGCATTCATGAGCGCAAAGGTACGGTACGGCTCATGAGCACAGAATCTTCAGAACCCTGCAGCTCTGCAAGATAAGCTTGCAACTGTTGCAGCAGAACTCTCTCACGGGTTATATGACGCCTATCATCACGCTGCCCATTCAAAAGGATAAACATATAGCGTTCGAAAAACAGATAGAAATGTGTAGGCCTATCTTGCGAATCAGCAGCACGAGCCAATCTATCACTAATAGTAGTAGTGCCATTTCCAACATGGTTTTCCATAACTATAGACCTTAATCAGAGATATATTCTTAAACAACTTTCTAAATTATAATACAAAGCACGCCCTTTTTATAGCCACAAAACAAAGGTACCAAACAAGAAGCATTAATTAAGGGATAAAGCAAACGCACCTTAATCAGATTAGGTCAAGCCGGTCAGCTGCCCTGATGTTAGATAGCCGTCATTTTGGGCGCGTTGGTGGATCTACCAACAACTCTGAAACACTCAGCTTTATCGGTTCTGAAACCCACTCACATTCCAGATTAGCATTAAGCAATGGATAAACCATAGTCGAAATAGAATAATTAGGAAAATCACAGATAACCAAATACTAGCGATAACCCACCAATTGAGAGTATAGATTAGGGCAGCCACATATACACGAATGATGATGTGCTATGAGTGAAAAAAACACAGCTGTTGCCTTATAATTGCGACACAATGACAACGAGAATGTGATTCAAAAAAAAGAAAAAGAAAACAAATAAAAAACAAGAGTTATAAGAAATGATGATGACGTGTGTGGGGAAAAAACAAAAAAAAAAAGGAATTACTATTAAAGAAAAAAAAACATAAACATATACCTCCCAAAAGAAATAGCAACGTGATATATGACATAAATAAAATTTTGTTACCCAATTTTAAATTAATTTTCAGTTTTTCACAGACTTATAATGTATCATTTTGAAGAAATTAGTACATTATTCTTTTACCTTATACCACCTTATGTAAATTGATACATTCTTCTCTTAAAAACACTACACCAATAAATTGCAAACAAAAAAATATCCTCAAAGGAGAAAATAACTAACGAAAAACCAACAAAACAGCAACTAAAACAGAAATAATAAAGAAAAAAAATTGAGTAACCGCACCTATAACGTAAAACAAAAAAAAAAACAAACGCGCGAATACATCATCTCATATGAACCTATATAAAAACAACGTCATATAATTTTATAAAAATAAATGCGTTATTATTTCAACCTTGTAAAACATTTAACAAGACACACCGTTCATATAAAAAAAAACAACATAAAGCGATACAACCGCACGAAGCCAAAATTATAAACCAACTAAATATACAACCAATTACCTATCTCCAAAATATCCGCCATACTACGATGAAACTGAGTCTGATCGATTCAGCCAGATAACTCAGAGTTAAAGGGTTTAAGGAAAAAAAAGTGGTATCATTTTCATTTAAGCGAATTGAAAAAAAAAATATCTTAAGTAACAATCGCGCAAAAGCCGAATACCATCTTAAATTATACCATCCAATTACTTTCCAAAGTAGTGTCACCCACAGCTCTCCTAATCGTAACCAGCTGGCAAGTGGTACAGCTATGCAATTTAACAATCCACAACTATAAGCCCAAAGATCTATGAATTAGCCTATGCTTAACTAGCCAAGCAGACAAATTACCCTGCGTGAAAAATATTTTATTTTTCTTTTTTTATTTTGTTTTATTTTTTTAGTTTAGATATACTTTAAAGTATGTTTTAAAAAAAAACAAAATAAAGTACTTATATCTGCCTGTCCATACGTAAATCTAAAATCTAACAGGATGTGAAAATCTGACCAAAAAAAATTAGCACCAAAAGACTGATCACTTCTCAAAAAATAACTAAAGGAACAACACAAATTTATAACATAGATATATATCCATTAAAACAGAAAGAAAATTACAACAAACAACAACAAAGCAGTAACCAAACTAAAAAACCAATACGGCCCATCAACAACAACAGATTCAACAGCAGAAGATTAGTTGACAACAATAAAAAGATACGCATATGATTCTCTAAAACTACCTGCATAGATAACATAATAACAAAGAAACTATTACATGGCATTAAACCTAGCAAGAAACTGCATCCGCCGTTCAAGATGTGCCCTGGATGCTTGTAGGAAAAGATGCATATTCGCTAACTTCTCAACCTCGAAATCACGAATGGATTTAAAATACATAATGGAGTCGATAAACACCAAGCCGTCATCACTTCTTAACTCCACAACCAGCTGAGCAATAGACACATCATTACTACAAAGCTCCAATTCTTGAATAATAGCATCCAAATAAGCAACCCGATCAGCAACATGCACACACCAACCATATAAAAACGAAAACCAGCTTCGCTCCTCCTGAACCTCCCTCTGAAAACCCAAACGCATAATATCAATTGCCAAAACTGAATTGGCTGAGTAACCTAGCTCCAAAAGTCTGGCTAAACTATCCATCATACACACACTAGCCTAACTCAATATGAAATATGGTAAATGAAACTAGCACCAAAAATATATAAATGACTTAAACTTAAAACAGAAACTAATAAAAAATAATACGACACTTCCCAAAAAAAACACGAATTAGCTCCCAAATTGCAAACCAAGACTGTAGGATGTGATAAGTCAGCTGTATTTTCTTGAAATCTAAAAAATGAAAGTTGCTTTTAAGTGATAAAATCTGTAAACTAAAATATTAAAACATATACATTTTCATAAACACACTACATTGCTAAACCCATGACAGTAAAAAAAAAAACAAACGCGCAAAGTACAGCGAAATATTATGTTGCCAAAAAAAGCCCCGCCGCAACGCGGCGGGCTATATATTTCTCGTTATTTAACTAAAGCCCAAGTATAATTATTTTAATGCTTATATAATAATCAGATAAAAGCCCCACCTTCGAAATGAATTAACTTTAAATACTCGAACTTAAATATTTTAATCACGTTAACGTGTCTGGTTTAATACAAGCAAAGAAGTAAAATCCAATTTAAAATACGTCATTACAGGAAAAATATATGTTGTATATTGAGCAATTGGGCATTTTATTAATGTTAGGTGAAATACAAGATTGCTCATAAACACAATATATAATATTAACAGAAACCACGATGGTTGCGGCCCTCCGGCGCCTTTCTCGTTAAGAGTTTTCGAGAAAACATAATACACGTAAAAGCTTTTGCAATGCTACATGTAGATATAACCAATTGCTCACAGTAAAAAAGGTTGACGATTTAAAAGAAATTGATCATTAAGTTCTATATGAAAAGTGAAACGTATGCTACCCTTTCAAATTCAAATATGTATATTTGTTCAAAGATTTAGATATATACTTCGTTTAGTCGGGTTTGAGTATTGTTATTGTTGTTGTTGTTTATGAAAGATTAGGTATAATTAAGTAATGTGTAGGAGTGGGTTGTAATTAGGGTTCTAAAAGGCGCGCCATAACCTTCACATTAAGAAATAGATCTAGATGTCGGCTTTAGGTGTGGCATGAGATGAGGCGCGATAAGGCACGAGGCGTGATTTTTTGAGGCGTTTTTAAGAAATCTGGTTACAATGTTATAGATCACGTATGTGAGCCGGGTATTCACGATTTGGGCCTGATATTTGGGGCATTTTTTTTTTATTTTTTATTATTATTTATTATTATTATTATTATTATTATTATTATTATTATTATTATTATTATTATTATTATTATTATTATTATTATTATTATTATTATTATTATTTTTAAAGAAATGAAAAGTTTACATGTAAGAATTTATGTACTTTATTTCTTATGTATAACACTTTTTACAAATTCGATACATATAAAATATGATATACATATATAAATTTGTAAATATTTTATTCCGTTTTAAGTCACGCTTTAAAAACGTTGTGGTTTCGTCATGATTTCTAAGACGTAAGGCTTGTTCATGCCGCAACACCTCATGTATTTATACATCGGTTGTAGTAGAACTCATAGCAGATGTTATTGTCTCTAGTAGTGTGTTTGGTAAAAGCCGCAGCGAGCAGTAGCCGCAGCGAGCAGTAGCCGCAGCGAGCAGTAACCACAGCTCACAGCTCACAGCTTCTTAAAGAAGCATTGAAAAAATGAGCTTTCCTAAAAAATAGCAAAGCTCACCGCTCCTTTGCTAACCGAACAATAAAAATCAAAAAGCTTATTGCTCACCGCTCATCGCTTCAAAAAAACTTCAAAAAGCTCCGCGCCAAACATAGCCTTAGGTTTTATTGATTACTTATTATAATTACTTTCTTTCCCTCAAAGTTCTTTATGTGGTATTTTTGGTAACAAAGAAGGTATATTTGACAGAATTATACCACAAGAATTATTATTCATGACTCTAAAGCGCGCGCGCGCAAAAAAATAAAAAAATAAATAAATAAAAAAATAAAAAAAAATGCGTTATTAGATGCTCGCAAAGATAACATTGGTCATGGATATTCGGTGCTCACAACAATGATATAGTTTCAACTTTCAAGTTACCATTATTTTTTACTTTATTTTATTTTTTATTATTTTTTTTTTGAACAATAACATTTCTGTTTACCCAGAATGAATACAACACCTACACGCCACAACAATGATACAGTTTCAAGTTTTTTTTATTTATTTTTTTTTTTTTATTTTTTTTATTTTTTTTTACCAATAACATTTTTGTTTACCCAAAAAGAATAAAAAACACCTACACGCCATAACACATATTTTTAATTTGAGTTAATTACATAAATAGTCCATGTGGTTTACATATTTTTTTTCACTTTTCATCTTAAAACTTCAAAAACTACACTGCTCGTCCCTGTAGTTGATACTTTGTAACAAACCGGTCCTTTGACCGTTCTGTTAAATATTTCCGTAAATCCCTAATCTAAGGGTATTTTAGTCGTTTTATACTTCATCTTCTACCACTAAAATCCCCACCCATTTTCATCTTCATTCATGTTCTTATATTTCATATTCTTAAAAACTAAATAAAAAACGGATGCTTTATGTTTTGAATAAATAAATCATATTTACATTTTTCATCAAATTCAACAAATTCATAAAAACATCAACCAGATTCAAACCCATATCATCAAAATTAAAAAAAAAATATATATCACCAGACCCACGTAGCAAACCCGTCTTCATCTAAACCATTTAATTATTGACATAATTCACATGATTATTTTTACTAATGTCGTTAATCCTCATCCGACCACCACCATCAGACCACCGCTGGCTTCTAGCCTCATTTCACCTCCACTACAAATAGTGGCACCTACACCACTACACAAACGAGCACACAACAACCTCTGATTTGTGTTTCTTTATGTCCAATTTCACCAAATAAACTTTTTTTCAGGTGTTGATTTGGATTTCAATTTTACATGTTTTAGTGTTGTTAAATTAATGTATCGATGGTGGCTTGGTGTGATTTTAGGTGTTGCAGGTTCGTATAGCCATATAGGTGTTTGTAGATTTATAAAAGATTTTAGGTGAATTTGCGAATTAATATGTTTGGTTATTTTTAGTGGGTTTTGTTTTTGGATCTTAATCTAACATGAATGTGTTTATTGTTTGTAGATATTTATATAAGAAAAAATTACACAGATGGTCCCTGTGGTTTACTCAGATTTCATGTTTAGTCCCTAACTCGTTTTAATTACGCCAGAGATACCTATTTTTGAAACATTTCACTCATTTAGTCCCTATTTTGGATGGGCCGTTAGTTTATCCGTTAAGTTATTTGCCCGTTAGTTCATCCGTTAATATTTTTTGCACCGTTAGTCCTCATTTTCTAAAATCAATTAAAAAAGGTCGCATGACTCGAACTCGGGTCTTGTTGCCCAAAAACCAACGCCCCAACCACTGGACTAAGCGTCCAGTGGTGTAATTATATAAAAATAAATTCTATTTAACCTTTTTTTGGCTTAAAGTACGTTTTAATCCGTTTTCGTCTGTTTTTTTACGTTTTTGTACGTTTTTATACGTTTTCGTCAGTTTTTTTTTACAGTTTTGTCCGTTTTAAACGTTCTCGTCCGTTTTTTTTTTACGTTTTTGTCCGTTTTTTTTACGTTTTTGTCCATTTTTAACTTTCTCGTCCGTTGTTTTTATGTTTTCTCCTGTTTTTTTTTATGTTTTTGTCATTTTTTATGTTTTCGTACGTTTTTACACGTTTTCATCTATTTTTTTTCATTTTGTCCCTTTTTTAACGTTCTCGTCTGGTTTTTTACGTTTTCGTATGTTTTTTTTACGTTTTTGTAAAAAAATGTAAAAAACGGACAAAAGTGTAAAAACATCATGGATGAAAAGTGTAAAAACATACGTGTAGGACCTTAGATCTATCAACTTTATCACTAATACAAGAATATTGTATTGTAAGCCTCATTATTGAGGTTGAGCTTCATCATCTAATACACACACATAGTTCTTATCTTTGACATGAAGTCTCCACTCTCTCTCTCTCTACTCTCTCTCTAGAATAAGCTTGATTAAGTTGTGAAAGAAGTTGTATCCAAGGTCCTACAAGTGGTATCAATCGCCAAGGGATAGATTTAGGTTGATATAGATTAGTTTGGTTAGTTTTTTGATTCGTATGGTTCATCTTTTGGGTCGTTGGTTTGCTTGTTTTGATTAGGTTTAATGGTTTTTGGTGTTTTAAAGGTTTAAGATTCGTTAGGTGTGATTTCTAACTCGTTTGGCACGTTACATATCAAGCAGTACGTTTTTTAGGGGTTTTAGGGTTTAGTAGCGAGTTTGAGAATCCTTTTGGTCTAGCGAGTTTGGGTGAAGCTTTTTGCTAGCGAGTTTGGGTGAAGTTTCTTGGTAGCGAGTTTGGGTGTTGAAATTCATAGCGAGTATGCTATTTTATCTTGGTAGCGAGTTTCATTCTTGGCTACTAGCGAGTTTGCTCTCCTTTAAATAGCTAGCGAGTTTGGTATCTTCAAGGGTGCTAGCGAGTTTGGTTTTCCAAAGAGCCTAGCGAGTATGAACTTTGAGATTCCTAGCGAGTTTGATTTGAGAAAGAAGCTAGCAAGTTTGGCTTTGAGAAAGGACTAGCGAGTTTGGATTTAACTTGGCTAGCGAGTTTGTTGTCATCATTACTTAGCGAGTTTGGAATCTTCTTCTTCAGCGAGTATCAAACCTCCTTAGCGAGTATCAGATCTTAGTGAGTTTGTACAAAAAAAAAAAAAATCACTATTTGGCGGGAAAATTTGAGTACAATTTATTTTCTGCAGGAGATTAAACGTTCAATTTTTACGCGAGATTTCAATTTTGGTATAACGTTGAAAATTTTGACCAAAAATTCACTTTTTTAGGCCAAAATTCAAATTTTTTCGGTAAAATTTGGCGTCAAAATTTTTGAAACTCAAATTTTTCGTGCAACCTTAAAATTGCATTCCATAGTGTTTTTCAAATTTTGAGTAAGAAAATTTTCTAATTCGATTTTTGGAGGGAAAACTCAAACTCACTAAGAACAACCGTTTACGCCTAATCAAACCTTATCTACATCAACAACCTAAGTTCATCCTAAAGATCCTACAACAACTTTTCACGACTTTTCACTTTGCATCGAATCATCATGGCAACTCAACAAGATATTCATGCCGCCGGTGCTGAAAACCGACCTCCCATGCTTTCAAAGGGTGGTTATTCACAATGGGCTAGTAGAATGATACGCTATCTTAAGAGCAAAACAAATGGAACACTTCTTGTTAATTCTGTTTTGCACGGTCCTTTCAAACCAAGAGAAATACTAGACCCTGGTGATCCGAATGGAACCCCCCCAGTACCACCTTTCTACAGACTTCAGAATGAGACTGACTACACTGAAGAAGATCGACAACAAATCATTGCTGATGATCAAGCATTTCACCTTGTTGTTCTTGGTCTACCAGAATCGACTTATGCTACAGTGGATAGTGAAGAAAGTGCTCATGCAGTCTGGGAAAGAGTTAAGAAGCTTATGTATGGAACGGATATCGGGAAACAAGAAATGGAAACACAATTGCTTAAGGAACTTCGCAAGTTCACTTCAATTCCTGGTGAATCCATTGAGTCGTATTATCTCAGATTCTGCAAGATCATGAATGATTTGTCAAGGCACAACCTCACTCAGACAAACATTGCTAACAACACAATCTTTCTGAATGAGCTACAACCAGAATGGGGAAGATACGTCACCATTGTTTATCAGACGAAGAATTTGCATGATGTTACTTATGATCAGTTGTACGATTTCTTGAAGCAGAATCAGGCAGAGGCAAATGAAGTGAGAGCTGAGATGCTTGCTAAGAAACATGATCCTCTAGCACTTATTGCTAATACACCATCACCTTCATCAGTAAACACACCATATCAACCATCATCATCATCTTCCACTCACAACTACATGCAACAACAATACATTCCACAACAAACTGCTGCAATCCCACAACAACAATTCTACCCACAACAACAACAACAAGTCATTCCACAACAACCATATCCATACTTCCCAGAACCAGAGTTCACTGACAGTGATGATTCTACTGATGCTTTGACACAAGCACTTGCTCTTCTGACAAAAGCAGTCCAAGGACGCTATTCCACACCAACCAACAACAACCAACGAATTTCAACGAACACTCGTAACAGGCAGATTGTGCAACCGAGTTTCAACATGGGCAATGCCGGGCCAATGGTTGGAGGTATGAGGAATCAGCAAGGATATGCTCCGGGCTATAACATGGGTAATCAGAATAGGCAGAATCAGATGGGTCAGTATGTCGGGAATCAGATGGGGCAAGTTGTTGGTAATCAGAGGGGTCAGAATGTTGGTATTCAGGGTAATCAGTTTGGTAATGTTGGGAATCAGGGTAATCAGTATGGAAATGTTGCAGCACAAGTTGGTGGGAATTATGGAAATGTGAATGGGAATCAGCAGAATGTGATTAAGTGTTTCAATTGCCAAGGTGTCGGTCATATGGCGAGGAACTGTCCTACTAAGCCTCAAAGGAAGACTTCAGAATTTCTGCAGAAAGCATTGATGCTAGTACAAAAGGAAGAGGCAGGATTCCAGTTGAACGCCGAGGAGCATGATTTCATGGCACTGATGGATGACATGGAGGACAGAGAGGAAGTGAATGCAAACTGCATATTTATGGCTAATCTTCAGGAAGCTAAGTATGATACAGATTCTGAGACACCTCCTGTTTATGATGCCAATGCACTTTCTGAGGTACACAACTTCGATCATGACAACAATAATGATATATTTGATATGTCTTTTCATGAGGAACAGCATTCTGAGACACAAGCACCTATTTATGATACATATCAGGATACGCCGAATAGTAGCAATATTGATTCGACGACTCCCGATATGAATCATAATGGAGGCTCAGTTTCACAGCATGCTGAGACTGATGAGGAAACACGTGCTTTATTTGAAACATTATTGAATAATTGTACTATCGAAGTTGAAAAAGTGAAAAAGGTCAATCGCGATGTTAAGGCCGCGAATGAGATATTGACCACTGAGCTTGAGAGATACAAGGCCAAAGAAAAAAGTTTTCTAAATGATAAAAAACGCGAGTCTGAATTTGAAATTGGTTATAAGAAAATACTTGTTAAAGATAGAGAATTGCAATGCAAATATGATACTCTTGAAGTCACTTCAATGAAAACAATTAAATCTTTAAAACAAGAGATTTCTGATTTAACAAACCAACTTTCAAAACAAAAATCAGCTTATGCCAATCTTGAAAAAGAACGGGATGAGTTGAAAAAAGACTTTGCAAAGAAAGAAGATAAACTTTTGGAAGAAATCATAGAGTCAGAACACAAGATTGCTAAACTTGAAGATTTGTTGGTTAAAAAGGGTCAATCAGCTCAAACGATTCACATGATTTCTAATCAGACCGATCCGTTTTACCACACAAAATACAAAATGGCTCTAGGGAACAAAACACCTTGTAATCTCAAGAAAGCTCAGCAAGAACAGAATGTGATTTATAATGCTAATGTGATATATGAGAAACATGATCCTCCTTATGTGCGTGATTCTGATGATACTATACAACTTGCGGAGGAGAGTCAACATAAAATGAAACAAAAGAATCCTAATTTAAAACCAATTGATTACGAGAAATGGAACAAAATCAATGGAATCACTTTTGTCCCTCAAAAACAAACACAAACTGTTTCCAAAAAATTCACTTTCAAGCAAATGCTTTCAAAACCTGCAGCTGTTTCCAAATCTCTTTCAAATATTGAACAGATGTCTTCAAACAACACTTTTAACACAAGTGATGCAAGGGGATATCTTGATGATCTCAAAACCAGAGTTGGAACACTTCAGAGGACTTTAGAATCTAAAACGAAAACAAATGAGAAAAATTGGAACTCAACAGTCCATTTACAAGTGAAAAAGATTCTTGAAAGTGATATTGCTCCACAACTCACTGCTGTGAATGCAAGAGTGATTCATTTTGAACAAGCGTTTTTGAAAGAAACAGCTGACTTTGTTACGGATCACAAATCCCTAGTAAAGCAGGCAAATGAATCTTTTGAGAAAATAAGTGTTTTGGAAAAGTTAAATGACTCTCTCTTCGAAGCTGTGATGTCTACTGATATTATGTCTCTCATATTGCAAATATATTCTGTTGAAGATGACGAACGACTTCGAGCTGAGACCTCCGCACTTGTTTCAAAATATGAAAATGCTCTTATTAAACTTGAAAAAGAAAACGTGTCATATTTTAAACAACTTGATCGAAAAAAGGAAGAATGCAAGTATGACAAATTGTCGTATGAGCGTGATTTCAAGAAGTTGCAAGAGCAAAATGATCTTTTGAGGTCTCAGCTTGAAAGTTTAAAAGGAAAGGGTGTGGAAACTAAGCTTGAAAAACCAAAGACTTCGGAGAAACCAAACGCTTTTAATCCGGTTGTAAAACCAAAAATGTCAATTTCTCGGTTTGCTCCAAAAGTCGATGTGAACAAAGATTTATCAAAAACAGTCACTCCATCACCTTTGTCCAAATGTAATGAAAAAGAAAAATGTGCTGAGAAAGGAAAAGCGGTTGTCGAAACACCAAAAGTTTTAGCCCCTGGTCTGTTTAGGATTAGTCCCACTACTGCGTGTGCCTCTACATCTAGGACAAGCGAAAAATGTGTAAAGGATAATTCTAAAGAGTCTAAGGATACTAAATGCGACAACAAAATAAATTCTAATGAGTGTGCCTTACCTTCTACAGGAGTAGCAAGCACATCTAGGAGCAGCAGACTAAAGCCTAGAAGCAATACAAGGAACAATAGAGTCTCGCCTGTCTCTAAGAGTAGTTGCAAGAATAAAATGGAAGAAGTAGAAGAACACCCTAGGAATTTATCGCTTTGTAATAAGAAACATAGTTCATCTGAATGTAATGTTGATCGTACTGTTTTGAATGCATGTAATGACTCTCTTTGCTTAACGTGCATGAAATGCTTAATTAATGATGTTCATGATGAATGTGTTTCTAAGTATGTGAATGAGATGCTTGAACAGAATGATGCTTTAGATAAATCTAGTGCGAGATCTAGATACTTTGGTAAACTAATTAAAAAGATTAGGTATCCCACAAGTAATAAAATGCCTAGAGATTATCTTAAGTACTGTGCATGGAAACCAACGGGTAGAGAATTCACTCTTAAGGATGGTAAATTGATAGTGGTTCAATCTGAACAAACAGAAACCTTCTATGAGTGTGATAATGCTTTTACCTCTAACCCCATGGAACCTAATTCGAAACGGTTTCCAAATACAAAATCTTCTGTTCTACGCAGGTTATCGAAATTTGTCTTTGGATCGTCGACTCGGGTTGCTCCAAGCACATGACCGGGAATTTGAAGCTGCTGATCAACTTTGTTTGGAAGTTCATGGGAACTGTACGTTTTGGAAATGATCACATTGCAGCTATTTCGGGTTATGGAGATCTTCAGTTTGGAAATTACTTAATCACTCGGGTTTACTATGTCGAAGGGTTGGGACACAACTTGTTTTCAGTCGGGCAGTTTTGTGATGCAGATTTAGAGGTTGCTTTTAGAAGAAACACGGTTTTTGTTCGAAATTTGGTTGGAAAAGATCTTTTAATCGGAAATCGCGACACTAACCTTTATGCTATCGACATCAATCAAATGGCCTCTACATCACCAATTTGTCTTATGACAAGAGCATCAGAAACAAAGTCTTGGTTGTGGCATCGACGTTTATCCCATCTCAATTTCGACACGATCAACAAATTGGCCAAAGACAACATCGTCAACGGACTCCCAAAGCTCAAATACACCAAAGAACACTTATGTCCATCTTGCGAACAAGGTAAGAGCAAAAGAGCAACATACAAACCAAAAACCGTACCTAGTTCGGAAGCAAGGTTACACTTGTTACACATGGACTTATGTGGCCCGATGAGAGTTGAAAGTATCAATGGGAAGAAGTATATTCTTGTTATCGTCGATGATTATTCAAGATATACATGGGTGAAGTTTTTGAGATCAAAAGATGAAGCACCTAGCACCATCATCACCTTTCTGAAGCGTATTCAAGTTCTACTTCAAGCTCCAGTAAGGATTGTAAGAACAGATAACGGCACAGAATTCACAAATCAGGAGTTAAGAACGTATTTTGAAGATGTTGGAATTACACATCAAACATCGGTTGTTAGAACTCCACAGCAGAACGGGGTAGTTGAAAGAAGAAATAGAACTCTTGTGGAAGCTGCTCGTACTATGCTGATTTATTCTAGTGCACCGCTATTCTTATGGGCTGATGCTGTCGCTACTGCATGTTTCACTCAAAACCGATCCTTAATCCATCCCAGATTCAACAAAACACCTTATGAGCTTGTGAACGGTCGAAAACCAGATATTTCTTATCTTCACGTGTTTGGCGCTTTGTGCTATCCGACGAACGACAGAGAAGATCTTGGTAAATTGAAAGCTAAGGGTGATATTGGAATCTTCATTGGTTACTCAGAAAATTCGAGGGCATTCAGGGTGTATGTTAGAAGAACTAAGAGGATAATGGAGACGATGAATGTGAAATTTGACGAGATTTCACAAATGGCTTCTGAGAGACTCACTCTAGAACCCGCGCTTAATCCAATGGCTTCTAATCATTCCGGATTAGGACCCGAACCTAACAGAAAGACTTCTGGACATATCAGTTCAGGACTCGTACCTAATGGAGCTCAGTCAACTATACCAGATAAACCAACAAATCAAGAACTGGAAAATTTCTTCGAGTTAATGTTTGATGAATACTATGGTGGAACTTCGACAAATGCATCTTCACATCATTCCGCTGCACCCGCTCAACATCAACAACCACCACCACCACAAACACAAGATGCATCAACAACCGTCGAAACTCAAGCACCAACTCCCTCAACATCATCATCAACATCTACTCCAGCATCTCCAGTGATTGAAATTGTTCTACCAAGAGTTGATGAGCAAAACCAAAATTCAACTTTTCAAGGAGAATCTTCACAACAAAATGCTACGTTAGACGAAGAAGAAGAAGTTTTTGAAAACCCGTTTGCTTCTGAATCTGAATCATCTTCTTCGAGGTTACATGAACCATCTAACACGCATATGTTGAATTCAAGGTACCCTTCTACACTCAAATGGACTAAAGACCATCCAATCGAACATGTCATTGGTGAACCATCCAGGCCAGTTCAGACGAGGAGACAGCTTGCCACCGATCTCGAATTATGTATCTACATCTGTGCTTTAAGTTTGAAAGAACCTAAGAACATTCGAGAGGCAATGGCAGAATACCCGTGGATTGAAGCGATGCAGGATGAAATTCTTTCATACAATTTACACGATAGTTGGGAACTTGTACCCAGACCACTTGAGAAACGTGTTCTTGATCTCAAATGGTTGTGGAAGAACAAATTGGATGAAGAAATGACTGTAATCCGCAACAAAGCTCGTCTTGTGGCTAAAGGATATCCGCAAGAAGAAGGGATAGATTTCGAAGAATCATTCGCGCCCGTTGCTAGACTTGAAGCAGTCAGGATTTTCTTAGCTTATGCCGCTCACAAAAACATCACCGTCTATCAGATGGACATTAAGACTGCGTTCTTGAATGGAACTTTGAAAGAGGAAGTGTATGTGACGCAGCCAGAGGGATTCGTCGACAAAGAACATCCAGACTACGTCTACAGGCTTAAGAAAGCCATTTATGGTTTGAAACAGGCTCCAAGGGCGTGGTATGACGAACTGTCTTCTTTCTTGCTGAAAAACAATTTCACCACAGGAACGGTTGATAAAACTTTGTTTACTAAAAAACACAAAGATGACATCTTAATTGTTCAAATTTATGTCGATGACATCATCTTTGGATCAACCAATCCTAATCTTTCAAAACAATTTGAAAATCTCATGAAAAGCAAATTTGAAATGTCCATGATGGGGGAACTAAAATTCTTTCTTGGTTTACAAGTACATCAGTCCCCTAGTGGTATTTTTATCAATCAAGCTAAATATACAATTGAGATTTTAAAGAAACATGGCATGGAAGATTGTGACTCTGTTGGTACTCCAATGGTCACTTCACCGAAAATTGGTGCTGATTTATTCGGGAAACCCATAGATCCGAAGAAATATCGGAGTATGATTGGTTCTCTCATGTACTTAACTGCTAGTCGACCAGATATTCAATTTGCTGTTTGTCTCTTAGCACGGTTTCAGGCAAAGCCTACCGAACTTCACCTCAAAGAGGTTAAACGGATCTTTCGGTATCTTCGAAGAACCATTAACATGGGACTTTGGTATCCGAAGGATTCGGGGTTTAATCTAACAGCATTTTCAGATGCCGACCATGCAGGTGATCAAGTTACAGCAAAAAGTACATCAGGCGGAGCACAATTTTTGGGTGAAAAACTGGTCAGCTGGTCGTCTAAGAAACAGGATTGCACTACACTGTCAACCGCGGAAGCCGAGTATGTGTCTCTATCTGCGTGTTGTGCCCAAGTTCTTTGGATGCGGACACAGCTCACAGATTATGGTTTTCATTTCGACCGCATACCTATGTATTGTGACTCGAAAAGTGCCATAGCCATCTCGTGCAACCCCGTGCATCATTCTAAGACGAAGCATATTAGAGTCCGCTACCACTTCATAAAAGAGCACGTAGAAGAGGGTACAGTTGAAATTCATTTCGTTAAGACGGATTACCAACTTGCCGATCTATTTACTAAAGCCCTTCCAAAAGAAAGGTTTGACGAATTAGTTCGACGAATTGGCATGCGAAGCCTAACCCCTGAGGAGTTAGAACGTCTTCTCGAATCTTCTTGAAAAACATTTTCAAAACCGCTTCGCTGTAAATATTTTTGAAAAAAGAAAATACAAAATTTGAAAAACCAACAAAAACAAAATAAAAAATAGAAAATTTTCAAAAACACAAAAACAATATAAAATTCAAAATCCAAAAATATTCTTCTCACGACATGTCTCTCGTATAATCGATATTATGTACGTTTCTAGAAATGCCTTTCAAAAATGACACGGATATGTACATATGCTTGAGCGGGAGTTCATTAAAATGTTTTCTAAAACATGTCGTTTCTCTAAATTTTCTTAACAATGGCTTTCGTATACTTCAGTACGAAACCCGGGCTTCAAAAGAAAGGAAAGTGCTCAATCAAACAAAGGTTTTCAATCTCTTAAGCACTTAGCCTAAAATCAATAATGACTTGTGTACACCTTACAGTGCACAACTCGAGTTTTAAAAGAAAGGAAAGTGCTACGCAAAAATGAATTTCATCAAACAAAGTGCACTTATCCTAAAATGGACACTGTTGTACGCCTCAGTGCGACAATCCTACTCAAACAAAGAGAAGTCTTTGTTTTTCAAAAACCTTGATGCAAAATTCAACAAATCTAAAATTTCTTACATTTTTAGAATTTTGGCTCAAGAAGACTCCTTTCCTCTAAAATCATTGCAAAAGCTTAAAATTCTCACAAAAATATGCGAGTTCTGAGGGGGAGTATTATAAAAAGAAAAATGTTCCGATTTCATGCAAAATAAAATCCGTCTATCTCTCGAAAAGTTTTATATTTAATCAATTGATATCAAAAATATCATGATATGCTATTTT
>LBNU01005592.1:65027-94332 GCA_014162995.1 Artemisia annua | reverse complement strand
TATGGTAACTTTTGTCGCCCTTTTAAAACATTACTGACACATTTTTCATGTCACTAAATGGCAAGATGATACTTCTTTCACAACCAGGGTATACTAAATAATTTGAAAGAGCGGTAAAAACTGTATTTATGTTAGAAAATATAGATAATCCTCATAATCAAGCATAAAATACAATCAAAGATTAGTTTAATCTGCATCAACACATTGCGTATTCTTTTGCTGAGTAGCTTGGTCTTTTTACACAAAAATTCAAAATGAATTTTAGATGTGTGCGCTTCAACGCAAAGTTTAGCATTCGGTCAAGCAGAGACAAAAGTTCTAAACAATCATGGAAAGTTTAAGTGTGATTTGCTGAAATATTTGGCTAACCATGTACACAATGAAGAATTATAAGAAAGCCAACTAGCAAGATACATACACCAGGATAATACAATTGGTTGTGCTTTTGTAAATAGTTAGGTCATAGATAAATGTAGTTATCAGGTATTCAGGTGTGATTATATCTTTCATTGTATTTGACGAATGTCGTGATGCCTCATACAAAGAATGAATCTTGTTCTTAGGCATGTCGACAAGAAAGGTGGTGGTCTTTTCTTTCATTCTTGGTAACAAATGGCACTTGTTTGCTGCAAATGATCATAAGTCGTAAATGAGAATCTTTGGTAGCTGATCTTCATATTTTTTGGTAAAAGGTTTTCCCAGTAAATGTATTACTTCAAAAAAGCATTTGAGTATAAAGGATATGAGTGAAATCCCACATCTCCGCCCGTTACATAGGCGATAAAGTTAACATAACAAGACACTTCTATCCTCACAAAAGGGAAAAAACGACTACCCACTAGAATACATTTGACTCAACAACTAAATATAAACTAACGTCTAGATTTATTACGAATCTTTATATCAAATGCATCACAAAATACCAGTTGAGCTTCAAAAAGCTCCTTGCACTCTTCGTAATCATAAGGATCGTCATCATAGAGATCATCACCGTAACTCTCATTCCAACACTCATATAAGTTCTTCCCCACACTTCCGCTTCCACCTCCTCCTTTTAAACAAATAGCAACCGTAGGTTTTTTAGATGCCAAAAAACTAGACGTTTTATTAGCACCTTCAATCACCTCACAGTCACTTTCATCTCCGGCCAATTTAGCTTCCTTATTGCGACCTATAGCCAAAAGTTCTTTATAGATCCAACTTTTACCATAGAACTCATCAAGCAATCTTAGCCACTCATTTTTTAATCAAAATAAAAAAATAAACTTCCACCTTTTTTTTAAAACTTAAATATTTCTCAAACCGTAAATCGTCAAGCTACAAAAAAAATACCATCGCGACGAGAATTAAATTATCTTTCTATAGATATGCATTGTTATATACTTTCGACGAACTTTTTTTTCGATGAACTTTATTTTTTTCGCCCAGAAAAATCATATATGATTCGTAAGAATCATATATGATTCGATTTTAACAAATCATATATGATTCTTACGAATCATATATGATTCGTAAGAATCATATATGATTCGTAAGAATCGAATCATATATGATTTTTTACGAATCATATATGATTTTTACGAATCATATATGATTCTTTCTGGGCGGAAATTAAAAAAAAAAATCGTCGAAAGTATATAACAATGCATATCTATAGAAAGATCATTTAATTCTCGTCGCGATGGTATTTTTTTTGTAGCTTGAAGATTTACCGTTTGCAAGATATGTTGTTTTGAAAAAAAAGGTGGAAAATATAAATGGGTGGCTATGATTGGTTGATAGGTTCTATGGCATGTATGGGTTCTTCATGGATCTCAACTCTATCCAAATCAGCCCCATCATTATTTGAACTACCTATACCACTAGGATCATCAACCACATCATTTCCAGCCATATTAAGAGCATGAAATAGATTCGGTGTCACAATATTTGCCCCACTTGAACTAGGCACTTATGAGATCTTAGTTTTACCAATATTGGTAGTATCCGACTTCTTCGACACAACTTTGTAAACATGTTTCTTTGGCTTAGTAGGGTTGAATCTCGGCCCTTTACCAACTTCAATGCCACGAAATGCCTTTCTCAGAGGAGCTAGAAAACCATCATTATTCTTGATTGTTTTCTTCTTTAAATCAACAATTACACGTTTAGGACATAGGTTTTCGTCAAAGTATCTTCATTTTTTTGACAAGTTAACATTAATATTGCAAAGATAGATAATAAAAATGTGAGTCCAAGTAGATCTCGTTATTTCATAAAGTTAATTGCATAGTTGTCGTCATTATGCAACTGAGGTATAATGAGGTCACAACATAATTGCTATGTTGCACGACTTGCTTGATCAGTCCGGTATTCATTTTCATTTTTCAAGAAAGATTAGTTAGTTGGTTTGTTTGGTTGAGTTGTACATGTATTTCTCACACTTTTCACAGATAGATCGTGTTGTTCTTGATAACCAGGTAGACACCTTTTTAATGACATGAAATCTAGTATTCATTTTGCATTTTTACTTACCGAAGGAAGTGGGATGTATGCAAAGCTTAGCTAAGACAAAGAAAGACTTTGTTTACGGTTGGTTTATCGGACGATTAAATTTGCTGTTGTTTTTTATTTTAGCACGCAGCTTTAGTTGAAGGATATTTCACAATAGAGTCGACAGTGCAACAAATTTGAAGATTGGTGGATGAATGATTGTTTGGTTATGTACATCAAGAAGGACGTGTTTTAAGTTGCTAGCAGCGTATCGAAAAGACTAATAACATTTAAATCACGTGCATTGTTGTAGGTAACAAAGAAATGACAAAAATTAACTATTTATGGCAAGTAAGTTAAGGTATTTATAATACAATACATTCTTTTGATTGAGTTTTCTCATATGAATTATTCCCAGTACCATATGTAGCTTAATGTGCATGTATCTAAAGGATACCTCATGCAAGTTAGACTAGCTAGCTAAAGGAAAAGGATGCGCGATTACGTACGATTGCATCCATTACAATGTAAGATGCTTAGAAACATTAATGTCAGATCGATGTAGACTTATTTGGTGTATAAAAATCATCTTTTGAATTACATTGTACATGATCTATAATGGCTAGGGAATCAACCCTACTTGTGAGTTGTAGTGATTCTTTTTTCACATAGACGACCATTTATTAGTAACTCGCACCTTTAAGGTATTCTCTATGCAGGCACACAAACTTATTCGCCTTATTAATCTTGTTACACTAAAAAAAAATAAATAAATAAAAAAAAATAAAAAAAAAAAGATTCTCAGTATTTAAATATTGTTCATTTCACAATCAAAGCATAAGAGTGGAACCAAGTGTGTAGCCATCACAGGTCTGAAAGGTAATATTGCAGGCATATTTTAACATATTCTTGTGGCCCCTGCAGGGATCTCTAAAATGCTATCAACTACACACGGCCGCCAAATCGATTCCAACCTTTGCCCTTTTGCAAATAGTTGCACTATGTGTTACATGTATCCGTACTGGTTGTAATGTGATGTGTACAAATAAAAATTTAGTGCATATAAATCACTTCCCATATAATAAAGTCAATACAGTAATATTGTTCATGGCCACCGGATGCAACATGAATCTGATATGCTTTTAAAGCGACACAAACCAACGACGTTAAATTGGCAAAAAAGACTTGATACAAAAATATTCGGGTTGACTTGATCAACACGAACTGAATTGCCAGACCTACCGTATCAAATATCATAACTTTGTCCCATCCAAAAGAAAATTGATAATGTACTTTTTGTTATCTTTTTTTGTATTATAGATATGACTTGTTAACTTTCTTGAAGTGAATATATTCTCATCCATTTGATAAGGCACACCACCCATGTACTTTGATTCAATGTGGGGCATGACACAACACTAGCGTGCCACGGCAGCGACGGCGTTGACCATTGTGGTCATCGATGGAGGTGTGATGACGGAGTTTGTGGTCATGATATTGGGGAAGTTTGGAGCTGATTCTTCTTTTTCATCATAAAGAAAATCCCTAACAATCAGACTACTTGGCCGTGCCACAAGCCTCTCCCAAGCTTCATGTGCCTCAAACCCTTGTTTAAGAAATGCTTCAGTGGCGTCAAGATGATGCATATCCCACTCTAGTTGGTTTTCAAGCCTCATGATATTTTGCAACTGACGTGTCGCCAATTTGCAAGTATTCACCTTAATTTTTTCGATTGCTTCTTCTAAATTTTTCGCATTTTCATTTTGAAAATAATGATTCAACTCAGGAACACCAATTGCACGCCTAAGCCCAATTGTGCTGTTAGCTAGTATTGGATTGTAAAATCTTCTGGCTTCATCAACTAGACCAGCTTGTACCATCTGATCTACACGTTTCGACACAAAAGATTGGAGAACAGGCAATGAGACATCAACCCACAAAAAGCAACAACTATACCTCGACTGAAACTCAATGTTATCATGAACTAGAGCCTTTATGTACGAATTAGACCCTCCAGCTATAATAGGAAGCCGGTCCTTTGCGACAATGGAATCAACCACCTGCGACGCACTATGTCTGAAATCATCAGCGCTGAAGTCAACATTAGGATCAGCGAATCCTATAAGATGGTGGGTGATCCCACGACACTCGTCCTGAGTTACTTTATTGGTAGCAATATCAAGACCTTTATAAACTTGAATCTTGTCAGAGTTTACAATTTCAGCAGAAAACTTGGTGGCAAGATCGATTGCAAGCCTTGATTTTCCGGTCCCCGTCGCTCCCATCACTATAACCACCTTGTCTTTACGGCTTCGTGGTAGAAATGTCTCCATATTGATCCCACCTGGGAAACTCATCGATGGAACTGCTACCTCTTTACAAGCAGAAAGGAGGCTCTTCATGATAGCCCTGCAAGTAAAAGTAAGAATTAATATATTAATCAACNATATTCTCATCCATTTGATAAGGCACCCCACCCATGTACTTTGATTCAATGTGGGGCATGACACAACACTAGCGTGCCACGGCAGCGACGGCGTTGACCATTGTGTTCATCGATGGAGGTGTGATGACGGAGTTTGTGGTCATGATATTGGGGAAGTTTGGAGCTGATTCTTCTTTTTCATCATAAAGAAAATCCCTAACAATCAGACTACTTGGCCGTGCCACAAGCCTCTCCCAAGCTTCATGTGCCTCAAACCCTTGTTTAAGAAATGCTTCAGTGGCGTCAAGATGATGCATATCCCACTCTAGTTGGTTTTCAAGCCTCATGATATTTTGCAACTGACGTGTCGCCAATTTGCAAGTATTCACCTTAATTTCTTCGATTGCTTCTTCTAAATTTTTCGCATTTTCATTTTGAAAATAATGATTCAACTCAGGAACACCAATTGCACGCCTAAGCCCAATTGTGCTGTTAGCTAGTATTGGATTGTAAAATCTTCTGGCTTCATCAACTAGACCAGCTTGTACCATCTGATCTACACGTTTCGACACAAAAGATTGGAGAACAGGCAATGAGACATCAACCCACAAAAAGCAACAACTATACCTCGACTGAAACTCAATGTTATCATGAACTAGAGCCTTTATGTACGAATTAGACCCTCCAGCTATAATAGGAAGCCGGTCCTTTGCGACAATGGAATCAACCACTTGCGACGCACTATGTCTGAAATCATCAGCGCTGAAGTCAACATTAGGATCAGCGAATCCTATAAGATGGTGGGTGATCCCACGACACTCGTCCTGAGTTACTTTATTGGTAGCAATATCAAGACCTTTATAAACTTGAATCTTGTCAGAGTTTACAATTTCAGCAGAAAACTTGGTGGCAAGATCGATTGCAAGCCTTGATTTTCCGGTCCCCGTCGCTCCCATCACTATAACCACCTTGTCTTTACGGCTTCGTGGTAGAAATGTCTCCATATTGATCCCACCTGGGAAACTCATCGATGGAACTGCTACCTCTTTACAAGCAGAAAGGAGGCTCTTCATGATAGCCCTGCAAGTAAAAGTAAGAATTAATATATTAATCAACGAACCCTAGATTTTATAACACTCTAGAAACATAAAAACTATGAAACCTACATGCAAATTTGTAAATGAACAGAACGTTCAGTAAACTTTTTACACAGATGGACTCCTTGTTTGTGTTTTCTTGCTTCTATTCAGGTAGTTGTATCTTATGTATTTATGTGCATGTATGTTCAGTGATTCTATTTAACTTATTAGTGATGAATCATGAGATGTTTGAGACGAAAATTGGATATTTATGGAGGAGTGGAAACAACTTTGGGCTATAAAAAGGTGGCCAAATATCAAGGCATATTACGTGTAAAGATATACAGTGCCTATCAAGAGTTATAAAGTTGTGTGTACGCTTATATTATAATAAAAAATATGTATATTTCAGAGTATTCCAAGCTTCAACAATAAAATATAAAGTCTAATCGAATAAATCTTATTGCAAGAGAATAACTTATAATTAGCAATCAAGTATTCGATCAAGATTATTTTCATAATAATGGTACTCTTTTGAAGCTAGGACAAAGTGGCAATCACCTACGATTTTGTCACATTGCGGACTTGAACCCAAAACATGTTTTACGCATCAAATTGTTGTTAACACCAAAAGATTATATGTTATAATTACACACTATTAGGGAAAAAAAATTGCGTCAGCAGGCTGTGATCAAAATTTTTGTTAAACATAACCTTTCAGTGATGAAAATCTGGAATAAACACCAAAATTTAGCGCTGGATTGGCAACAGAAAAAAATATTATCAGACGAAAATATTTTGTCACTAATTTGTCTCCAAGTTGACAATGTTACTAGAGTCATCCAGCGTTGGCATCTATAAGAGTCAAACCTTGATTGAATCCTTACTGCGTACTCTAGTCTAATATTTAGTCCTCAGTCACGGTGCTCAGTGTTCATGTTGTAATGGCAATTCATCATTGCAAACTTACCATGAAATTTGATGCCCTCCAACCAAATAGTCCACTAGGTCAATACAATTTTATCATCCACGCTCTTCAATGACTGATCTAACTCTGGCCAGCTTTAAAACTGCAAATGCCAATCTCCCTAGTGACCAACGCAAAATACGGTCTACCATTAATCCTTATTCATATACCACTACATGAACTATGAGCGTCCTCCTACCTACCTATTTTTTCTTTGTGATTGGTCTTTCATCTCTATTATATTCCCAAAACTATAGGAAAAGCTTCATCGCATAGTGTTTTTGTGTCAAGTATATGATTGAATACCATTCTTAATGACGACTTATATGAAGAGATATATTTGGCAACTTCCAAGTACTTTTTCTAAAATGGATAAGGTCTCGGGAGGCCGAGTCTTTCACTCATATATACATAAAAGGTCAACATCATCCTTCTTTTTGCTACATTCCAACCTACGAAAATTAGACACGTGTTTCTGAGGTTCATTAGAAGTAGCACCCGCATAAGAAGCCGACTTCACTCCAGTAACACTAGTATTATCAACCGTGGTAGCATTAGGGCCAGAAGTTGCACTCTTATTCATATTCACATTAGATTTGTTACCAATGTTAGTTGTTTTCGGCACATTATCAATAGAATGACTTTGACCAACAGCCTTCTCACTATGCTGTACACCATACAGAGCACTATCATCAACAACACCCGCTTTATTAGTTTCCTGCATGGGATTGACTAATAAATTATTATCCACAAGTGTAGATAGATTAATATCACCATCCTCTTCAGTCCACTCGGTAATAATAGGTGCATTTGTCGAACCAGAATCCATGTGTATGTTTACCTTAGGGCTGCTCACATTAGCATTAGGGACTGTACCACTTCCGGTAGCGATTGATACACCAGCCTCCGTAGCAGCCTCATTAATACAACCACTTCCAGTATCCTTATTCCGATCTGTGTTCGAAACAATCTCACTAAGAGATGGGAATTGAGTCTCCATCGTTGAAGAAACCAAATTCACACCCCTCGATTCATTGTCTTTTTTCTTTTTCTTATTCTCACCCCCTCCACCCGAATCCAAGAAACCCTTCATCATAACTAGTTCATATATAAAGCAACGTACACGTCAAAACAAAAAGCTTCAATTCTAGAACATCAAACAATAGCACCACAACCCAGTAACAATAGAAGATAAAGATCGATGATTAATCGATCTTATATGAATGTTAATGTCACGCTTGAACTATAGATCTGAAAGATAGAATTGCATGCACTAAAAGACAAACCAAAGAATATTCGATCAAGATTATTTTCATAATAATGGTACTCTTTTGAAGCTTGGACAAAGTGGCAATCACCTACGATTTTGTCACATTGCAGACTTGAACCCAAAACACGTTTTACACATCGAGTTGTTAACACCAAAAGATTATATGTTATAATTACACACTACTAGGAAAAAAAAATGCGTCAGCAGGCTGAGATCAAAAGTTTTGCTAAACATAAACTTTCAGTGACGAAAATCTGGAATAATTAATTGTGTAAACACCAAACTTTAGCGCTGGATTGAGAAAAAAATACAATCAAACGAAAATATTTTGTCACTAATTTGTCTCCGAATTGACAATTTTACAAGAGTCATCCAGCCTTGGCATCTATAAGAGTCAAACCTTGATTGAATCCTTACTACGTACTCTAGTCTAATATTTAGTCCTCAGTGTGCTCAGTGTTCATGTTGTAATGCACTAATGCCAATTCATCGTTGCAAACTTACCATGAACTTTGATGTCCTCCAACCAATAGTCCACTAGGTCAATACAATTTTATCATCCACGCTCTTCAATGACATCTAACTCTGGCCAGCTTTAAAACTGCAAATGCCAATCTCCCTAGTGACCAACGCAAAATACGGTCTACCATTAATCCTTATTCATATACCACTACATGAACTATGAGCGTCCTCCTACCTACCTATTTTTTCTATGTGATTGGTCTTTCATCTCTATTATATTCCCAAAACTATAGGAAAAGCTTCATCGCATAGTGTTTTTGTGTCAAGTATATGATTGAATACCATTCTTAATGACGACTTATATGAAGAGATATATTTGGCAACTTCCAAGTACTTTTTCTAAAATGGATAAGGTCTCGGGAGGGCGAGTCTTTCACTCATATATATGTAGCATAACCATGGTATCCCCATGACCATTTCTGACCATTTCCCTGACCATCTCTAAATGTGTATCTAGTGATGTTTGAACCCTAGATCTCTTGTAAAGAGGTTAATGTGCCTACCCACTAAGCCATTTTGTGGTGGTTTCCAAGTACTTTTTCTAATCCATGTATTTTTTCTAGCCTCACATATCAAGTCTTCTAAACCTTAGGCATCCCATTCAAGTTTCCATAAAAAATATGAAAGTAATAGAAGCATAACTTTCTACGCAACTTAACACATTAAAATTACAAGTTCTCGGTTCTTTCCTTATCAGATGAGAGGTAGTGATTCTATGATTCAACTATTAACTTTTAGGAAGTTCATTGGCACTAGAGTTTACTATATTTTGATACCATGGTTACCATTAATGGTAAGTAATCTTAGCTTGTGATACGATGAACACCAGGGAATTGAAGGCTTAGTAGCCCCCTTTCTTCTTTTGTATCCGTATTGATAAATTAATTATTGGCATTGTAATGGTTGGTAGATAATAAAGAAAATTAGAGTGATTAGTCAAATAAAAGAACAATTGTGGCTCCTAATGAACAAGAATCCTTTTAAATTGATATGTTTGTTTAGCAAAACTTTTACTTTTGTATTAATTTATAGGTATGTATTGTCATTGTCAGTATCTTTATTTTTTGTCTATCTCTTTCTTTCACCACTAACTTAGTTTATACCACTAATAATATATATATTTATTCAGTATATGGGCATTTTGTTCCATGTAAAAGCTGGACCATAAAATATAATTTCGACTTATTTCTCCAATTTACTTCTTACATGTCAATCATCCGCAAATTCATATACATATGGCAGTAGGAATATAGGGTGATAAGTAGGAGGATAAGTATGAGGATTTAGCATTTCTTCAGTGGAGTAGAGGTAATTAATAAAACATAAGGTAAAGAAAAATAGGAACTTATTAGATTCGTCACAAGAAATAAGATTCTTCGGTTCAGTTTATAAAAGACAAAGAATGAAGAAAAGACGTGATTGCCAAGAAAGAGTTTGAAGTTGCAAAACATCTCAAAGATAAACATAAAAGCATGTTGCGGTAATGAAGCATATATAAACCACACAATCTCAGATTATTGCCTTGATAGAGTTATGATATTAAGACAAAACAATCTAAGATCGAGTTGCGAAATTATAAAATAAGAGGAAAAGTGAAAGATTGATGACGAAAATAATTAAGCATGTGTGATTCTTTAAGATTGGAGTTATGTGTGAAATACGTCTTGACGGATCATTTGCCTGATCACACCATTAAACCAAGCTATTGAGAGTTCTTAATTTGCTTCTATTTCTAAATCAACAGAATGTACAAGTTTGCACATCATCGAATATCTCATCAGTGTAGGATTGATTCAAGCTAAATACGCTAGAATTGCACCTTTTTCGGATCACTCATATTATTTTAAAAAATCACAGCCTCAAGCATTGCCAATCAGTTGAGTTGAACATACCCTAGCTTGTTTCAGCACCCAAGTTCCTTATGAAGCCACATAAATCTACTGAACATAAGCAAGATACCCCACCATAAGAAGATTGTTGACCATACCCTAGCATAAGACTCACACCTAAGAGAGTATCTAGCAAATTCCCGAACTATGTGTTGGAAATATAGTGCAATTGAGGATTTCAGGTTACACTTGGTAATGGGTCTGGAGGTATGGAGTATACACCCATCAAGTCACTTCATGTACTTGATGAGTTTAGTGAGTTTACTCTTTAGTGAGTAACCCTCTAAGAGATCTCATTAGGCTCATGAGTTCAGTGTCATACTCTTCATTGAGTGGATCAAAATGATCTTATCAGTGAGTTGTCTCATCAGAGGGTTCATCTCTTTGGTGAGTGAACCCCTCACTAAGTGTACTCAGGGAGCAAGCTCTTCAGTGAACAAGTTTATCAGTGAGTAAACACATTAGAACTGATCTTCACTAACTTGGTTTTGACCTAATCAAGCACTCTTTCTATAATGAAGGGACATTATGAGGAGATTAAGGGGCCAATTAATTCTCATATTTCCATTGAATAGACTTGAGTTTTCATCTCTATATAAGAGATTCATGTATGCGAAAACATACAGAAAAACCTGAACACTTAGAAGTAAAAGGGTTTTAGATTTGTGCCTAAATCAAGAACAAACACTTGGTCTTATCCTAAAAAGATATTTTTGATACCCAAGCATTAGGGTAGTATAGTTTCTTTTGAAAAGTGATTACATTAATCTAAATAATATCCGGTCATTGATTATCTTCACCCTACCGGTATCACACAACCAAAACATAGAAATCCAACAATTAAAAGAAACTATTTTATGATAATCAATGGCGGCTACAATGAAGCATATTGCAGCTAACTACTCAAAACTGGATAAGTTTGAAGGGATGGATTTTAGAAGATGGCAAAATGAGATGCACTTCTTCTTGTCAAGCATGAGTGTGGTGTATGTTCTCAGCACACCAATTCCAGACGATGGTGATGATGCTACTGTGGAAAAATAAAGAAGAGTAGCAAATGGGAGAATGATGACTATATTTGTCAAGGTTTAATCCTTAATCGTATGTTTGGCCCTCTTTTTGATATCTATCAAAAAGTTGAATCTGCTAAAAAACAATGGGATTCTTTGGAAGCTAAGTATATGTCTGAGCACACTTCTAGTAAAAAGCTCCTCGTAAGTAATTTTAATAATTATGAAATGGTTAATTCAAGACCGGTCATGGAACAATACAATGAGCTTCTTCCTATACTTGGCCAATTCACATAACACAATATGAACATGGATAAGGCTATCTCAGTCTCAAGTGTCATTAATAAACTTCCACCTTATTGGAAAGATTTCAATCATACCAAACATAAGAAGGAGGAATTAACTATTGTTGAGTTAGGAAGTCATTTTTGTATTGAGGAATTTCTCAGGGAACATGAAAATGACAAGCTAAAGAGCAACAATATTGTTGGCTCATATGTTGTCAATACATCTATATATGATGACGTACCCTCCGAACAGCTCTAAGGCCTCCCCTTCGAGCTTACTCGGATACTACACTCTGATAGATTTGGGCTAACTTTCTGATGTGTCTCGAAAGCTTTAAATTTATAATACTAGTTCTACCGATTCTCTATATTCAAAACACACGGGTAAAAGTATAACCCTCGTTATTTAGTAAAGAGTTTTGGTAAGACCAGGTCGTTCCACAGGGACTGAGATTGTTCTTATATATAAATTAACTAATCAAGATGAATCTAGAAAGTGTTTGGACAATTATGCAAAAACTAAAATGAAATTCAAGTATGGGACAAATATGATTACTTGGATAGTTTCTATAATTCAGTTATGGTTAATGATGATGATCTCAATGATGGAGTAAGTTCAATCAATGGTTAGTTGTTTTCATCAAAATAACGTTTCATAGATTAACAAGTTTGATTCAAGATTTATGTTTGTTAGTACTTGAACAAGTGGTTAACAAACTCAAGGACTAATTGCAATGTTTAAACTATATTGTTTATAACTTAACAAAAGCAGATTTCTCCATTCAATTGATCAAGACACATAGACATGTTTCAAAAACTATATAATACCAATTGAATCTTTCGACCCTTTCCAATTGACAAGTATAATCAAAAGTGATAAACAATAGAGAACAAGTTTAGAACTAATGCCTTGATAGAGTTATGATATTAAGACAAAACAATCTAAGATCGAGTTACGAAATTATAAAATAAGAGGAAAAGTGAAAGATTGATGACGAAAATAATTAAGCATGTGTGATTCTTTAAGATTGGAGTTATGTGTGAAATACGTCTTGACGGATCATTTGCCTGATCACACCATTAAACCAAGCTATTGAGAGTTCTTTGCTTCTATTTCTAAATCAACAGAATGTACAAGTTTGCACATCATCGAATATCTCATCAGTGTAGGATTGATTCAAGCTAAATACGCTAGAATTGCACCTTTTTCGGATCACTCATATTATTTTAAAAAATCACAGCCTCAAGCATTGCCAATCAGTTGAGTTGAACATACCCTAGCTTGTTTCAGCACCCAAGCTCCTGATGAAGCCACATAAATCTACTGAACATAAGCAAGATACCCCACCATAAGAAGATTGTTGACCATACCCTAGCATAAGACTCACACCTAAGAGAGTATCTAGCAAATTCCTGAACTATGTGTTGGAAATATAGTGCAATTGAGGATTTCAGGTTACACTTGGTAATGGGTCTGGAGGTATGGAGTATACACCCATCAAGTCACTTCATGTACTTGATGAGTTTAATGAGTTTACTCTTTATTGAGTAACCCTCTGAGAGATCTCATCAGGCTCATGAGTTCAGTGTCATACTCTTCATTGAGTGGACCAAAATGATCTTATCAGTGAGTTGTCTCATCAGAGGGTTCATCTCTTTGGTGAGTGAACTCCTCACTAAGTGTACTCAGGGAGCAAGCTCTTCAGTGAACAAGTTTATCAGCGAGTAAACACATTAGAACTGATTTTCACTAACTTGGTTTTGACCTAATCAAGCACTCTTTCTATAATGAAGGGACATTATGAGGAGATTAAGGGGCCAATTAATTCTCATATTTCCATTGAATAGACTTGAGTTTTCATCTCTATATAAGAGATTCATGTATGCGAAAACATACAGAAAAACCTGAACACTTAGAAGTAAAAGGGTTTTAGATTTGTGCCTAAATCAAGAACAAACACTTGGTCTTATCCTAAAAAGATATTTTTGATACCCAAGCATTAGGGTCGTATAGTTTCTTTTGAAAAGTGAATACATTAATCTAAATAATATCCGGTCATTGATTATCTTCACCCTACCGGTGTTACATAACCAAAACATAGAAATCCAACAATTAAAAGAAACTATTTTATGATAATCAATGGCGGCTACAATGAAGCATATTGCAGCTAACTACTCAAAACTGGATAAGTTTGAAGGGATGGATTTTAGAAGATGGCAAAATGAGATGCACTTCTTCTTGTCAAGCATGAGTGTGGTGTATGTTCTCAGCACACCAATTCCAGATGATGGTGATGATGCTACTGTGGAAAAATAAAGAAGAGTAGAAAATGGGAGAATGATGACTATATTTGTCAAGGTTTAATCCTTAATCGTATGTTTGGCCCTCTTTTTGATATCTATCAAAAAGTTTAATCTGCTAAAAAACTATGGGATTCTTTGGAAGCTAAGTATATGTCTGAGCACACTTCTAGTAAAAAGTTCCTCGTAAATAATTTTAATAATTATGAAATGGTCAATTCAAGACCGGTCATGGAACAATACAATGAGCTTCTTCCTATACTTGGCCAATTCACATAACACAATATGAACATGGATAAGGCTATCTCAGTCTCAAGTGTCATTAATAAACTTCCACCTTATTTGAAAGATTTCAATCATACCAAACATAAGAAGGAGGAATTAACTATTGTTGAGTTAGGAAGTCATTTGCGTATTGAGGAATTTCTCAGGGAACAGGAAAATGAGAAGCTAAAGAGCAACAATATTGTTGGCTCATATGTTGTCAATACATCTATATATGATGACGTACCCTCCGAACAGCTCTAAGGCCTCCCCTTCGAGCTTACTCGGATACTACACTCTGATAGATTTGGGCTAACTTTCTGATGTGTCTCGAAAGCTTTAAATTTATAATACTAGTTCTACCGATTCTCTTAATTCAAAACACACGGGTAAAAGTATAACCCTCGTTATTTAGTAAAGAGTTTTGGTAAGACCAGGTTGTTCCACAAGGACTGAGATTGTTCTTATATATAAATTAACTAATCATGAATCTAGAAAGCGTTTGGACAATTATGCAAAAACTAAAATGAAATTCAAGTATGGGACAAATATGATTACTTGGATAGTTTCTATAATTCAGTGATGGTTAATGATGATGATCTCAATGATGGAGTAAGTTCAATCAATGGTTAGTTGTTTTCGTCAAAATAACGTTTCATAGATTAACAAGTTTGATTCAAGATTTATGTTTGTTAGTACTTGAACAAGTGGTTAAAAAACTCAAGGACTAATTGTAATGTTTAAACTATATTGTTTATAACTTAACAAAAGCAGATTTCTCCATTCAATTGATCAAGACACATAGACATGTTTCAAAAACTATATAATACCAATTGAATCTTTCGACCCTTTCCAATTGACAAGTATAATCAAAAGTGATAAACAATAGATAACAAGTTTAGAATACAACAAGGTTTCAACATAAACAAGAAATCAACAAGAGATCATATCACAACCAACCACTTTATTATATTAACATATCCAAGCAACCATAAAGAGTTTAGCCTAACATGGCTTTAGTAATCATGCTTAGAGTGGTTGATTCATTTGAAATGAGTAACATACTTTCTGAATTAGTACAATGATGAAGCTACCGTCACTAGCGATCACTATAATAATATCGAGATAGTACTTCAACGTATTGGAACNTGTGTCTCGAAAGCTTTAAATTTATAATACTAGTTCTACCGATTCTCTATATTCAAAACACACGGGTAAAAGTATAACCCTCGTTATTTAGTAAAGAGTTTTGGTAAGACCAGGTCGTTCCACAGGGACTGAGATTGTTCTTATATATAAATTAACTAATCAAGATGAATCTAGAAAGTGTTTGGACAATTATGCAAAAACTAAAATGAAATTCAAGTATGGGACAAATATGATTACTTGGATAGTTTCTATAATTCAGTTATGGTTAATGATGATGATCTCAATGATGGAGTAAGTTCAATCAATGGTTAGTTGTTTTCATCAAAATAACGTTTCATAGATTAACAAGTTTGATTCAAGATTTATGTTTGTTAGTACTTGAACAAGTGGTTAACAAACTCAAGGACTAATTGCAATGTTTAAACTATATTGTTTATAACTTAACAAAAGCAGATTTCTCCATTCAATTGATCAAGACACATAGACATGTTTCAAAAACTATATAATACCAATTGAATCTTTCGACCCTTTCCAATTGACAAGTATAATCAAAAGTGATAAACAATAGATAACAAGTTTAGAATACAACAAGGTTTCAACATAAACAAGAAATCAACAAGAGATCATATCACAACCAACCACTTTATTATATTAACATATCCAAGAAACCATAAAGAGTTTAGCCTAACATGGCTTTAGTAATCATGCTTAGAGTGGTTGATTCATTTGAAATGAGTAACATACTTTCTGAATTAGTACAATGATGAAGCTACCGTCACTAGCGATCACTATAATAATATCGAGATAGTACTTCAACGTATTGGAACGTTGACTTCAGTTGATCACACTAATTGTTGTAATTCGAGTTGGAAGGGTTATCAGAGCTTTAGTAATAGTTGGGATGAGAGTTGTGTGTAAATGAGACAGATTGAGGCTCTATTTATAGGCTAGGAGTGACTAATCAAATACTGAAGTACGCAGCTCTTGGAGTAAGATCGGCGGGCTTCAATAGATTTCTTGGCGCCAAAGGGTCATTAATTGAACTGAAGACCAGCGCACTTTGATTATAAGATCGTCGTACTTTATTATGCTGACTCAGATTTGTACAAGACTTCATGCGCCCCCGTAACCGGTGTACTTTGATATGAAGGGCGGCGCTCTTTTATACTTTGACAGGCAACATATTGCTCTAGCATACATATGGCTTAGATGTGTACACTTTATCTTGTTTTTTGAAGTTCTTTGTCGATCGGACCTGAAATGTATTTTCATGCAATTAAGTATCGAAATTCCTTATAATCTATTAAGAAACTAGCAAATAACGCTATATAAAATATGTATAATTCGAGCGTCATCACTTCTGAAAGTCTCCTCTGGTGTAAAATCCTTCTCACGTAATCACTACCAGTATAGGAATTCGCCAGTCGAACCCTTAACACCTTTCGAGGTGTTCCCTTCGAAGACAGTAACATAGAGGTAGTCCTAAACCAAGTCAAACCCAGGATCTCCACTCTATCAAAGCTTTCTCGACAAGATAGGGAACGTGGTACACTATCCCAGCAATCACCTAAAGACATGGGACACCCCCATGATCTTCAGTTTTAGTGCAGAGGCCTACCCAAGCCTATTTCCACAATCAATAAATAGCTTAGCAGGTCACAAAAGTTTGAAGATACTCTCAACACCTACTTTTACACTTAAACATTTATTGCAATCATAAACGCATACTTACTCCCATGCAAGAGGTGATTCGCAAGATCCAACCCCTGTTAATCACTTAACAAGTGTTTCCATTTGTTTTGTCTCAGGTTACTAGAAGCTTTGCAAGCCCTCACACAACCCTTAATCCTTCGATCACCATCGCAAGGCCTGTATTACTTTTTATTGTATGATCAGTGGCTCCATCCGTGGGAACGCTATAATTAGTCCTGTTTAATCCAAGTTTTGTAACTGTTAAACTACTAACCCTACTTTTTTGGCATGACAAAAGTAAGAGAAGATACACCCCAACAGGTTTCTCGACCTTAACCCCACTACACGTTCCAGAAGTGGTCAACCTAACACCAATAACTACCTTGACATTTACCGCTCACTCACCAAGAGATACCCCACTAGCCAACCGTGCCTCCACTTCGGCTAATCCGGAATCTATGATTAGCCCATCTTTTGTGAAAGTCATACAAAGCCTTGAAGTCCCTTATGAGGGAACGAAAGAGGCAAGCACATAATGCATGGTTCTGAACGGAGTTGGAATACTTCTGTGAAGATTATGATGATGAGATAGAAGCGGAGCCTAGGCCTGTACGCACTTATGAAACCACTCCCATCCTAAAGAGTTGTTCCCTACGTACTCGAAGGTCTGGGAGAAGGGTGGTTAGCTTTGAAGATGAAAAAAATAGGGGTTCGAGTAGATATGAAAGAGGGGTCTGGAGGAAAGGACCAGAGGAACAAAGCAGAAGTATAGGAAATGGGGGGAGTCAAGGGGTGATTCTACTTACTTTGCTTGCAGCCCACTTGGGAAGAAATGAGAATGGACAACCTTTACTTTTTTGGCCTCCGATGTTGCACATGTAGCACTCAGAAGTAGTTATTTGCGTAAAACTCCATGGGCTACCGTAAAAGAACCCGCCAATGCATCAGAGTCCAACCCATGGAGCACAAAGTTCCAAAGAGCATAGCCTCCAAGGAGCATGAGGCTCTAACACTAAATGACAAAAGGAATATTTTATGGACTCTCGATTCGTGCAGACAACTGCACGTGGGTACGATCTCGGAGCCTACTCTCATATCCCTCCTATTGGCTAAATAGAATATGCTCCCTCTCAGCCAATCTAGCTGAGACATGTGGCAAACCTAGATATTTAATGAGGTTTGCCTATAAATAGCCAATTTGTTTCATCCATTTATGGTATGTCATTCATTCCTTCTCGACTTTCTCTCACTAAATATTTACTCCTAAATACACGGACGACTTATTCTCATGCCGGAGCCGGTTCGTATGGTCTATCAATGCGCTCCGACTAACCCAAGCGTGTTATTTTTCTTATTTCAGGTCACCCAGAATTTCTTTGAAGTATCTATCTTGTATCTACACAAGCTCTGATCTAGAAGATGCAATTTATTATACGATTAGTAGCACAGCCGGTGGGACTCGTGAAATACTAATAGTTTCGTAGGGTCATTTCTTACCTATTTTTGATACTTCTACTAAAAACTTGACGATGAAGGCTGGTGCTAGACCTTTGTCACCAACCCTAAGTATGTCATCCGTTGTGCTCCTAGAGACCCAAGGTGAGGGGATTCAGGGGAACCAAGAAGCTACCAACCACACACACATAAACGCATAGTTACTCTCACGCCGGAGGTAATTTGCAGGGTTCAACCCCTACGCATCACTTATTGTCACAGGTTACTCGAAGCTTGGCAAGCCATCACACAACCCATATTCCTTGATCACCATCAGCCTGGTAGTACTTTTTATTGTACGATCAAAAATAATGAAAGATATGTATAAAGATGGTTTGATACATGCCTTTGAAATGAACAATGAAAAGTGTAAAACTTGTATGTTGACTAAAATCACTAAGCAACCTTTCCAAAATGTTAAACATGAAACTAGAATTTTGAAGTTAATACATAGTAAGTTATGTGATTTGCATGCAGCTACTTTAGGGAATAGGAAATATTTGTGACTTTTACTGATGACGATTCTAGGTTTTGTTATGTCTATATGTTACATACTAAGGATGAACCATTAGATAAATTTAAAGTATTTTAAACTGAAGTAGAATTGCAACAAGGAGCCTTAATTAAGAGAATTAGAACTGATACAAGAGGTGAATATATGGGTGCTTTATATTTCCAGTCTGTGGGTATTATCCGTGAAACTACTGCTCTACCCCACAACAAAATGGTATATCATAAAGAAAGAACATGGTCCTAAAAGAAATGGTGAATTCCATGTTATCCTATTCATGGTTGAGTGAGGGTATTTTGAGGTGAAGCTATGTTAACACCTTGCTATTTACTAAATAGGTTTCCAATAAAAGGAACAATATTATCCCCTATAAACTTTGGACCAAAAGAAAACCAAACCTTAATTATCTCAAAGTTTAGGGTTATAGGGCTGTTACAAGACTTCCTGATCCAAAGATGAAAACTTTTGGTGAAAGAGGTATAGATTGCATGTTTATTGAATCTAATGAATTTGTTTCAATTAATATTATAATTGAATCAAGGGATGCAATCTTTGATGAGGATCGATTTTCATCTTAACCTAGACCAAATCATGTGTTTCTAGGTTCAAATGGAACTGAAAATGATGGTAATGAAGAAGTCTCTAAAAAGGTAGTTGTTAAGCTGTTGGAGCTTCTAAGAAGTAAAGATATAGAACTCCAAAACATTTAAATGTGAATTTCATTTATTCTTAATTGAAGGAACACGGGATGAAGTGTCTGACCAATACTCCTATTGCTTTAATGTCGAGGATGACCCAAAAATATTTGATGAGGCACTGAAGTCCAGGATGTTGCTTTTTAAAATAGATAATAAATGATGAGATAGATTCCATCATGGGCAACAACACTTGGGTGCTGACTGATCTACCATCAGGTTTCGAACCTTCGGGTTGCAAATGGATCTTCGAAAGAAAGATGGAGGTAGATGGAACTATTGAAAACTTCAAGGCTAGACTGGTCATTCATGCCTTAACATCAATTCACAATCTAATTCTTCATCAGCTGCGTATAAAGACAACATTCTAGAATGGTGAATTAGATGAGGAAGTTTATATGAACCAACCTTTGGGCTTCATCATGCCAGATAATGAAAGCAAGGTGTGCAAACTTGTGAATTCCTTATATGGACTGAAACAAGTTGTTGGGACAATTCAGTGTTGAATAGTCTTCGACTAGGATTTGAAGTAAAATACCCTAAGTGTAAGTTGGTCCCTCAATAGAAAGTAGTATTCAGTCAGTCATCTTCAAGATGTTCTTTAGAGTCTAAGAGAAGACTCAACACAACCTGAGGCGAAACTCAAAAAGTGAATGAGAGAAAACTAAGAAGAAGATGATAGAGTCAGTGAGTGATGACGACTCCCTAAAGATCTCCTCAACACTGAAGACATTCCGAGACTTAGATACTTTTGAAAAGTATCTAAGTCACTGAATTATAGGAGGGAACTTTCTTGGAAAGATAAGTGTAAAGCACTTATTGAAAAGTCAATAAAGTACTAAAGTTGGTATAAAAGATACAAACAGCTGTCAACACTATTCTCAAAAGTAAAGTTATCCATATCCTAAGAATAGAAGGATTGTACTACACGTGTAAACACTTGACATGTAGTTTTGAACCCATAGACTCTCACAAGATACTTGCCTATAAATAGGAATGTTGTAAAGGAGTAAATGGTATATCTTTTGTTAAAATTTCGAACACTTTCAAGAGCTCATTTACTTCTCCAAATATAACTAAGTCCATGAATAGAAAGTGGTATTCAGTTGGTAGTCATAGTTCTTACTTAAACATTAACTAAGATTTTTGTTTAAGTTTAGTGAGAAGATCACACCATACATTGGCATTCAAGCTAGATCGTTATTTCGCAAATAATCTAGTGTAAATTCTTTTTATTCTTCTAATAAAAATTTAAACGTTGAAAAATATCCTTGTGCTTCACTTATACGTTTATATATCTTTGTGAAGTTAAACTGGCATCATTATGACATGAGTTGCTTAGATAAACTTGGTTTATTCTTTGTAACCAACAAAAAGGGAACAACACAAGCACTTAAGCAATGACATCAAAAATTTGAAGAAGTGGTTTTATCTACCGGTTATCTTTTGAACCAATTTGACGTATATAACAAATTTGATGAATCTGGTAAATGAGTTATCATTTATCTATATGTTGATGACATGCTGATATTTGGGCTGACCAAATTCAGGTAGAATTAACGAAAGAATTTTTATCATAAGGTTCTCCATAAAAGACATGATGGAGACTGATTGTTATCCTTGGTACAAGGATGAAACATGAAAGTAAGGGAATTTCTATACACCATCGGTATTCATCATCACCAAACAATTTAATCACAGGGTAATCACTTTTATGCTTAAGAGAATATAACCAAAATTTTAATTATATATAAATTTGAAACTATAACCAAAACTTAAGTATGATTACAAACATCAAATTTTTTTATTACTTTTTTTGGGTAAAAAGTCAAAAGACCTGGTAAATATATTACTCCAAAAAAGTTTAAATACAAAGGATATGGGCGAATCCCATATCTCATCCCGTTAATGCGTATACTCAAATTTGTAACATTCATTTCTTTAGTCAGTGTGACATAAATTTTTGTTATTATCATAACAGACATCTTTATTATAATCTTAACATCCATATATTGTTAATAGTGTTTGTAAAATCAACATTAAGATTTGTAGCTTTAATATTTTTAAGAAAAATAGATACTCTTTATATATAGGAGTAAGATAATGACTTAGCTAGGTATTCGGTCTTTATCAAACTTTGATATGATATGGATTTGCATTTTAACTCATTGCTCATGGAATAAACATGCACCTGCTCTTGAAGCTAAAGATTGGGTTGGCACCTCCCCTCTTTATGTGACATGCCCTAAATTGTATTGCCTTGAATCTTAACCACTTTTCCGAGCATGTGATTGTACCCCTACTGTCGTTCACTCTGTTTTTTCTCTTATGCCTCGTCTAACTGATTTTGTGCCTGCTAGTCCCCCTGGACTCCATTTCCCCAGGGCTTGGAGCCGAAACCAGAGACATAATGACCTTGAGGAGCTTTTAGATCTTTAAAGTCTTCTTTCCAACTTTTGCCTTAATAATGATCATGATCGATGGGAATGTTTAATTAATTAACGACTCAAGACAATTTTCAGTTAAACGTATGACGATTCTAATATCTGACTCCATTTACCTTCCCTCTTCTACAAAAACGAGATAGAACAAGTTTCTTCTACAAAAGGTAAACATTGCATCATGGCGAATCAAAAATAAAATATTATCAATAAGAGTGAACTTGCACTATAGAGGGATTGATTTAGATCGTGAGGATTCTAATATCTACCTCCATTTACCTTTCGTCTTCTACCAACACAAGATGGAACAAGCTTGTTCCAAAAAAGGTAAACATTGCATCATGGTGAATTGAAAATAAAAATAACCAACTAAAGTGAACTTGCAATATAGAGGGCTGGATTCATTTAGATTCGGTCCAATGTCCGATTTGTGATGATGGCCTTGAAACCAAAGAGCACATATCTGGAACATGTGTGGTCGCGATTCATATTTGGGGAGAGATTTTAAAGTGGTGGAAAATTTCAAATGTTCATCTTCACAACCTTAATGACGTGATCTCCCTAGCAAGCCGATGCCTTCCAAGCTTACCGTTTTCTTCTACGCCGTAGTGCAATCAACTCTTTGGATCTTTTGGAGATTTAGGAATGAAGCCGCATTTGCGGTTAAAAGATCAAAGAAATATCTCATCTTAAATGATGTGAAACAACTCACCTTTGACAATAGATTTAGGAAAGTATCTTTTAATTGGTTAGACTGGATTTTTAACTCATGTAACACTCTAACCTTCCCTTATATTTAATTTCGTAGCTCTTTGCTAATCTACATATATATTGTCGTTCAAAAGAAATAAGATTGGGTGTGTAATAATCACCATTGAAATACCCCTCACCCACTTCCCCTTTCGTCTCACTCAGCTCACACACCACTCAGACCCCTTTAACAATCACTCACTTATCATTTACTTATACCTCACTTGAACACACACAACGCACTCGTACACGCACAAAAAATATGCTCATCATAGCTAGTGGTCAACGTTCAAAAGTGGAGCCTCACTCGTGACAAGGGTGTTTGTGTAACAAGAGTCATGTGTGACCCTCCCCTAATCCCTAGCGGTCACCATTACACATAGTCAAAGTTTCATTCCAATTTTGCAAACTTATCTTTTATATAAACTAGACAAAAATAAAGAACAAAAATAATCAGATTTTGAGATACATATACTGACACGAACCAAAGTCACTAAAGTCCTTTTTATGTACTTACCGAAACAACATAGAGACACAACATGTATGTCAGTACGTGTATGTCACAACTTGAGGAGGTTTAGTGACTTCTCTTATATCTAGCCATCTAGGTGAAACAGATCCTATAATTTTGCTGACAGATATATGTGTCATCTGTTCTGAATGTTGTGCTTTCTATTTATGTTGAGGAAGAAAAATATGGTCGTACATTATTTGTCGGCATAAATTTGGATTAGCGTAGTCGTGAGATTCTTGAATAGTTGGATGTTTAGATTTTAAAAAGCAAGAATAAAACTGTAGGAAAGAAAAAATTATCAACCACAAAACTAATGTAGGTAATGAGCACAAATTATAGAATCTTTGCCTTTCTAACTTGCCGACTTGAACTAAATACATAAAGAATGAAGAGATCGAATAACTGTACGGACTAAGCTTTAAGGTTCATGAGTATATATTGTAGTTAGGAGCTAGTTATCAAACAACCATTGTAGATTTAAATATTTTAAGCAAAGTAAGCCAAAAATTCGCCATGTGTGTTTTCAAAAAGCTACTAAAGTGTAATCGCGGCAAATTTTCAACTTTACCTTAGATTTTCTCTAGAGTAAATTGCAAAAATGGTCCTTGTGTTTTGCTCAAATTGCATGTTTAGTCCCTGGTCTTTCGAAATTGCAGGCGGCCTCCCTGTGGGGAGTTTTTGGTTCCGTTTTCGTCCCTGGCCATTGCAGAAATGGTCCTTGTGGTTTGCTCAGAATTGCACGTTTAGTCCCTGGCCAAGGACCAAAACGAAACCAAAAACTCCTCACAAGGAGGCCGGCTGCAATTTCGAAACACCAGGGACTAAAAATGCAATCTGAGCAAACCATAGGGACCATTTATGCAATTTACTCTTTTCTCTAATATGTTTTAGATTTCACAACTTACATTTGTTAGACCGGCCGTAATAAGGGAATGACGACCGAGTCTTGGGCAACCGAAGACGCGTCTTCCCTTATTAGGTGCCCCATAGCACGCGTCTTCAATACCAAAAATGGAGGACTTGGTCGATTGCAAAACCGAGTCGTGAGGGTTGTTTGTGTACAAAAATCATAGGCCAACGGTAAAAATATGTGTTGTTTAACTTATTTTGTTTTAAAAAAATTATTTAATACTTTATATAAACCTATCCCTGTAAATACCTCAATGCTCCTACATTTTTATTCACATTTTCAAACACAATCTTTATTTATATACTCTAATATTCTCAACTCAAAAAATGTCTCAAAAAACTCCTAAAAAACACCAAAAACTTGACGCCAACAAAACGTGCTNTGATCACACACAACACACTCATACACGCACAAAAAATATGCTCATCATAGCTAGTGGTCAACGTTCAAAAGTGGAGCCTCACTCGTGACAAGGGTGTTTGTGTAACAAGAGTCATGTGTGACCCTCCCAATCCCTAGCGGTCACCATTACACATAGTCAAAGTTTCATTCCAATTTTGCAAACTTATCTTTTATAACTAGACAAAAATAAAGAACAAAAATAATCAGATTTTGAGATACATATACTGACACGAACCAAAGTCACTAAAGTCCTTTTTATGTACTTACCGAAACAACATAGAGACACAACATGTATGTCAGTACGTCTATGTCACAACTTGAGGAGGTTTAGTGACTTCTCTTATATCTAGCCATCTGTTCTGAATGTTGTGCTTTCTATTTATGTTGAGGAAGAAAAATATGGTCGTACATTATTTGTCGGCATAAATTTGGATTAGCGTAGTCGTGAGATTCTTGAATAGTTGGATTTTTAGATTTTAAAAAGCAAGAATAAAACTGTAGGAAAGAAAAAATTATCAACCACAAAACTAATGTAGGTAATGAGCACAAATTATAGAATCTTTGCCTTTCTAACTTGCCGACTTGAACTAAATACATAAAGAATGAAGAGATCGAATAACTGTACGGACTAAGCTTTAAGGTTCATGAGTATATATTGTAGTTAAGAGCTAGTTATCAAACAACCATTGTAGATTTAAATATTTTAAGCAAAGTAAGCCAAAAATTCGCCATGTGTGTTTTCAAAAAGCTACTAAAGTGTAATCGCGGCAAATTTTCAACTTTACCTTAGATTTTCTCTAATATGTTTTAGATTTCACAACTTACATTTGTTAGACCGGCCCTAATAAGGGAATGACGACCGAGTCTTGGGCAACCGAAGACGCGTCTTCCCTTATTAGGTGCCCCCATAGCACGCGTCTTCAACACCAAAAATGGAGGACTTGGTCGATTGGAAAACCAAGTCGTGAGGGTTGTTTGTGTACAAAAATCATAGGCCAACGGTAAAAATATGTGTTGTTTAACTTATTTTATTTAAAAAAAATTATTTAATACTTTATATAAACCTATCCCTGTAAATACCTCAATGCTCCTACATTTTTATTCACATTTTCAAACACAATCTTTATTTATATACTCTAATATTCTCAACTCAAAAAATGTCTCTAAAAACTCCTAAAAAACACCAAAAACTTGACGCCAACAAAACGTACAAACATCGAATTCCAATTTTTGTTTAGGTTATTCACAAACTGTTGATTTTAAAGCCGCAAGTTTAATTTGTATATGAACCACAACAATAACAATGACCTTTTTACCCAAACAATCTGTTCCAACCTTCGTTTAACCAACAAATGTACCAATACAACAACTAACCAATTTGTATCTTCCACAAATGTTCCACCATTCGTCGTCACCACTACTGTACTAATCCTAAAGTTCTTAACGTTATTCTCTGGTTCAAAAGATCTGGATCCGTTTTTTGGTAGTCAACATTATTCTCTGGCTCAAGCTTTGGGTGGTCCATCTGAACCCATTCAATACGACTCTTCCGTCAAAGAGGTGACATTCGTCACAAAGAAGGCGTTTACAAGACGACTACAAAAGAAGATGCTAGAGTTCTATAGATCCAAAAGGAATAGTTAACGTTGTTTAAAGCTTGGATCAACACATCCAAAAATAGTGTCAAAGAGAATGCTTAAAAGAGACACGGGTTTTAGACGGTTGCACTAGATTACTTTGAGAGAGAAATGGGGGAATCGAAAAGAGGATGCAATGCCCTCAACTAAAATGGAAATTGCAGATTCATCCTAAAGTTGGTCAATTTTGCGCGGTTCACAATGATGTAAAATAGATGAACCAGAGTGGGGCAAATGACCAAGGGGTGTTCGATTTAGTGGTATTTGAATATCGAGCAATGGTCAAAACTTCACACTTGTTGAGCCGTGAAAACTACATAGAAATTGGCAAGAGACAGAAATGCTAAAATTTTACAAATCCAAAGTCGTTGCAAACATAAAAAAAATCAATACATTCGGAAGAACCACCTCACATCATCATGGTACTAAACAACACATCGGGGTACTCAGCACCATGAGTGGTCTAATTATTATCATAACCAACGATTAAGGCGGAACTGATTGATTGTTAGAGGTATCGAGATGATTACTAAGCGTTTACGAGAAGTTCATTAAGCATCAACATCGCACCATAATACGGGTAATTAAGATATGAGCGTATAGAAATGACAATCATACTCCCGTTAGCTATATCATTTGGCAATTTCAGGCTATCATAACTCACCACACAGCATCTTCTTGATTCATCACTTTTTAGATTTAATCTAAATGGAAATAACACTACATCACTCTGGGATTTCCTTATCTTTCTAAATGATAGTCATGTATGATCATACTTAATCATTTTGGATGAAGCAACAATCCAATTATGAAAATGTATAGGTAAATTGTATGAAAGCAAGAGATACAGAAATCCGAATAGAATAATACACATTACAAGTATCATACGAAAAGCAAGAGAAATTGAGCCCATTATAAGAATCGTCAAAGGTTTCATCTACTCAAACCATAGAAAAATATAGAAGTAAATATATAATTAAATAATAAAATTAAATCATGTTTTTCCTTCACTTCATAAAGCATATTCAGTCACTTGAACTAGAGATGGTTATCTCATTGTGAATATTAATTACTTAGAAATAACATTATAAATCAACCTCTTCGCTCTCGCTCTCTCACTAAACATATTCTAATAGATAATGTTTATAAAATTATTAATAGAAAAATTATTTAGTGTCTAAAAACATGAGAAAAATAAAAATAAGAAAATAAAAAAAATTGAAGGTAAAGTTGGATATGTCTTATTAAACTAAGTGATGGTGAAGGTTGGTTGTAAAAACGAGAAAGCGAGTTAGACACTGAGCATGGCGGTGATAAAATGTGGATTTGGACCCATATTACACTATTGCTTATGAACTTTAAAAATAATCAATCTCTAGCTTTGATGGAATTTGATATCTTGAAATTTGGACAGTAATAGTATTCATCCTAACCTGCAGCATATAATATTCAAAATAACAGACATCCGAATTCGTTCTCAATAGATTTTCAATAACTCTGCAAGTTTAGTGGTTAATCCACTCAGTAATAGATCCTAATTAAAACACCGAATAACATCCATTGATCAGCAATCTACTCGGCACGATTTCTCTTGATATAACTTTAGTGAAGAAAGCAAAATATAAAGCGTAACAAATATTATGATACGAGACATACAATAATTACAGTACTTTTTCAAGTCATATGAATCGATACTTCTAATCTCTATTCAGATTCAAACACATGCTTACAAATAAGCCATAAAATCATAATACCTTAACTCCACATAACGTAAATCAGTTGCCTAAACATAGCCGCGCGCGAAATTTCTAAAAAGGTCGACATAACGAAAATTCTCAACACAAATAGCTAGTATATGGTCCTTTATGAGTTAAATCCTAATTTTTAACACAAAAAAATACACCAATATCTCACTTCCATGGAAAAGAATAATGAATCCTATGTAAGAGCTATACGATTACAACTGAGGTACATACTGCTACGTTATAATGTATTTATACACCAAAGATTGGAGTATGAAGCTCAAAAATTGAGAAACAATCAAAATGTGATGGAACCTCACAGACTTCCAAATTGTTTCGCCACATGTAGTCATAAAGAATTTTTAAACAAGAAACGGATATTGAAAAAGGCTATAATAGCTAGACACACGTATTATACTAATAAAATCACCCTCCATAAAATATGAGATTCCTCTACGATACACCCATTGAAATCCACATGTTGTCAAAATGACTTAAAAAACTCACAACCATTTCGATGGAAAAAATTTCACACAATGAGAATATTAAGAACCATATAAAATTAGAGATCATGATCATCTATAAACATAAATATTGGAGGTTCCCTCCCTCTTTCATATTGAGACTAATAAATCTAAAACCAAGTTGATGTCTCGCAGTCTAGATGAGTAATTTAATATTTGGATTTCATATATCTCTAGAGTGATCTAGACAGGTGATATAATGCTCGCTATCTCAAACATAATATAACATAAGTATGTTAGTCGATCTCTAAAACACCTAAAAGTCATTTAAACTATTAATCTTGTTGTAAAAATTACATCCAAATATATAATCCGATCCACCATATTCATAAATACATGGTTTCATTCATGACCAATG
>LBNU01005592.1:40502-54138 GCA_014162995.1 Artemisia annua | reverse complement strand
AAAAAAAAAAAAAAAAAAAAAAAAAAAAAAAAAAAAAAAAAAAAAAAAAAAAAAAAAAAAAAAAAAAAAAAAAAAAAAAAAAAAAAAAAAAAACCTTTCCAACATATTTAGGTTCATCGATCCGTGGATACTTTTTTCTTAATTTAGGGTTTTTTTCTTATCTGGGGCCATATGCTTAAGACATTTTTGCTGTCATTATTCAAAAGAAAAAACTAAATGATATGTTCCATGCAAAAGAAAGTAAAAACACAGAAACAACATGCCGCCCATGCATATATATATACCAAACGTAATAATCAGGCACCCTTTTTGGGCAGAAATTGATATCAGCCTTTTCATCTTCTTCCAATTCAGGGAAACTAGCTTTGATTGAGTCCCCAAATACCTTTGTGACTTCATCTTTATACATCCATCTCTTATCTTCTTCTCGTATTACCAAATCGATCTGTCTAGTACAAAGAACTTTTACCAGAATAATAATATGTTTGAAGTACTACTACTCAACTATGGATATATTTGTTTTATATAGAGATGGAGGGGAGAGATTATGTTTATAAGCTATTTAAAACAGCATTTGATTTTAAAAGATTATGAAATATTATTTTTTTTTTTAATTTTGATAAGTTGTTTTATCCAAACAAACTTATATTTTAAATAGCTTATAATTTTTATTTTTTTAAATAATGTCCCAAACATGCCCTATGACTTTACAAAGATAAAGATGATAAATATCCATAATCTTTTATATAATAAAAGAATTACATCATTTCGAAGTGTTTTTGCAAATCCCTTCTCATTTAAAAAAAATTGGACCAATAGCAGAGCTCGATTTTGCCACGTAGGCGAAATCGAGCAACGTGATTGGTTAATAGAAAGTCAAAATTAAATTGATTTCGGTCAAACTTAATAAATTTGGTGGAAAATTTTAGTTAAAAAAAAATGCCTAAAAATATAGGTGTCAAATTTATGAAAAAAAATACTTAAAAAAAAAAATAAGTAATTAATAAAACTTTAGTGATTGAATTTTAAATAATTTATATAGAGTAATGTGTAAAATTACAAGTTTTCATGTTTTTTAATAACTTTATAAAAAACACAAATAACCCCCTTACACTTTATACCCCCTATACTTTATAATATTAACTTTGTTTAAAATTACATTAGTATTAGTATTAGTTTTTAAACTTTCATCCATTAAAATTACAAAATTTGGTAAATATGCGAATTAATTTTAATATACGTTAAATATTTTTTTTAAACTAATGTTAGTTTTAAACTTTCATCTATTAGAATATATTTTTTTTTTAAATAAGGACCCATGTTACTATTTAAAAGTTTAATTTATGCGTACATGGGTTTGAAATACGGCTAAATTATTAGTAACGGGAATATAAGTATCAAATGTTAAGCACGATACTGTGATATGAAAATAAATATACGCGATTCTACTTATAACAACGACTCATGAAATTGTTATTTAAAATTTGTATATGGATATCCATAAAAACATTTTAAAACTTTACGGAGCATTAATAATAATAATAAAAAAAAAAAAAAAAAAAAAAAAAAAAAAAAAAAAAAAAAAAAAAAAAAAAAAAAAAAAAAAAAAAAAAAAAAAAAAAAAAAAGTTAGATAGTCATTGTTTAATATAGAAGGTGTTTTCCTTAAATTATATAAAAAAAAATGCACGTATCACAATGCTTATTTGATAACAATCACCTCCTAAATCAAAAAAAAGAAAAACTACGTAGGTGATAACCTAACTTTATTCATTGACGTGATGTTTTATCAATAAAAAAAAAGTAATAGTTGGCCGTTGTTAACGAATTAAAAGTATGTACATGAGAATTATTCAGCAAGAATATATAGTTTTTATCAGGTTATTACGTTACTATACTGCGATAATGTTATTGAGTTGGTAATCACGGATGTGAGGTACAACCATTATTCTATACTTATGATTTATGTGTAAACTTCTTTTTGCTTCTGAATAGAATCCGAAAGATACCTCAACAGAACTTTTGCTTATGCCTTATCTAGTTGATAGCATTTAATAACCTTTTTTATGGTTTAACTTTTTTGTTATACAAACTAACTTTTAGTAACTCTTTTTTTTTTTAAGTTTTATTGAAAACTTCTACACTTAATATTTGTGGTTTTACTATAAACAAACTAAGCTATAATAGAATTAGTTGTGAGTTCAGAGGTTTTTCACTAAGCTTCTAAAAAAAACTTATAGCTTTATCATACACTTATTGTGTTATGGTAATTGAATAAGCCAATAAGCACCTTTAATAAGCATAATCAAACATCCCTTTAGTTCTAATCTGAAGTTTTCTTATTTGATGTAATGACTAACTTTGTTGTTATCCTCACTATAATGCAACATGTTAGTGGTTTTTGCAGTTTTATCATCTTATCGCACACACTAAAGTGTAATGCAATTTGTTGTATGTGTTTTTTAGATGAGGATTAAGTGTCAGCACATGATTGTCGTGGAAGGATTTTCTACGCCTGCTCAAGGTATGAATGTATAATTTAGTTGAATTGCTGATTTAGATAATACATGAATGTATTTTAATGTACCAAACATGTGTTTTAGTGCCTATATGGGAAATTTTATGGTAGGAATTCTTTTCGTAGTGTAATTTGTCTTTGATTGAGTTAATGAAACTTAGCAGGTGTTTGCTGTCATTGATAACACTATGGGTGTCAACCAAAAGTCTAAAATATGGGTATCTTTTACCTTGATGATTTAGGCCAATTGTGAAGAAAGTTGCATTAAAGTGAAAGGTCAGTAAGGATTCAAACAATCCTAAAAGATTTGCGAATGTACTCTTTGTCATTTTTTTCATGCATTTATAATTTACTTATACAAGTAATAATAATTTCCTTATGTAGTTCGGGCTTAGAGAAAAATTATTCTTATACAATATACATAAACATAAGATTAAATTTGAGTTCTACCCATTACATATTTTTTTGTTTCTCTTTATGTAATAAAGAAGCTATAATGTAAGCATCTATGTTAATTTGGTAATTTTATGATCAAACTTGAGAAGTAAATAACACAAACTTATGAAAATACAATTTTTCAAACAAAAAAGGTATATTAGTAAAAATGATACGATGGTTGTTAATAATCAAAGAAATGAATCAATCTTCAAAGCTATCTAATATGCTACATATTTTAACGAAAATATAAGTAAAAGAAATATCATAATTACAAAACACATCGTAAATTGATAGCACGGGTTTGCAAAACTAAAAGCATATATCACTAACATTTTATGCAAGTCAAGTATCATCATGTGATTTTGCTTGAATAATAAAATATAATTTTTAATCCAAAAGTATTCTCCTAAAATAATAGGTAGGTTTTAACATATACATATGATTTTTATTTTTAGTCCACCAAGTAAAACTATTTGAAACATGTTAAGTTGTTTATTTCTTAATCGATAATAATACATAATTAAAACGAAATTTTAAAAGCTCTGTGCGTGCACAGGTATTATAACTAGTTCAAAATAAGAAAAAATACCAAAGTTTAAACCAAATTAAAAGTAACGCAATTTAAGGCATGAAACGTACCCTAGATCATGATCAACTAAAACAAATAGCATCTAATGACATCAACATAGTAACTTATTTAATTGATTAATTCGTTAGTTAGTTAATTGCCAGAAATTGAACTGAAGGGTCTATTTCTTCTAAAAGAAAAAATCTATTGTCTACGAGATTAAAAAGAACAAGGTTAATTTTAAATGGGTTTTGCTAAATAATGTCCATTGGGCAATGTTTAATATAAATATACAAAGAAACTTCGACTTTGTTAAATAAAAAATGACATATATTTAAGTTAATTTTTATGTTCATTTATTGTGCATTAAATGCATAATTACTTTAAATATGGAAAGAACAGATTGTTTAACACGCCTTAACCATTGCTCAGTGGGCATTATTTAGCAATACCCATTTTAAATATCTAATACTGGCCTTTCAAGAATGTCCGGATTTCGTGTCTCCTTTTATTTTATTTTACTTTGTCTACAAAATCATATAACATCATAATTTTGTACTAGCATGGTACCTGCAATGAAAGTTTCAGGCAAGTAATGTTTATTCATTACACATATTTTGTGAACAGTCACAATACCTATAATGTGAAATGGTTGTGATATAAACCTTAACAAACTCATGGGGCTGATTCGGAATTTAGCTAAACCTAAAGGGGCAATAATACCATTTACCAAGTGAAGATTACATAATTTTATAGAAAAAACTTATTTAATTAGCACAATGTAAAACCTGTACTTGCACGAATATTGTAACTATATACGTATATTTTACATAATATTATTTTCGTGTATATACATGGGGTTAAAAACTACTTTAATTATCTTGTTTTTGCAATTACATATGACTTCGTTAATTATGTTGAGGAAAATAAATAAACAAATACGTATTTGTCAACTCGATCCATCCCGTTTCAACATGTACTAAAATTGATCCGTTTCGGACAATAACCAATCTTGACTATGTAACCACCTCAGCACATGTCACACCTCGCTAAGGCGGAAACGCGAGTGTGTAACTTCATGGATATCATCACAACACATGGTGTCTAATAGAGAAATACTACAATGTACATAAATAGAGCAAAGTACAAACACGAAGTGTTGTAACAATACCCCAAGAATAAAATAACGAAATCAAAATTCAAAGGTATCTTCAATAGATACGAAAGTACCAAATGAAAAACATAAACGTATCACAACCAAATTCAAATAAAGTCAAATCCAAACATAAATAGAGTCTCCGAATGCAACTAAGTCTCGCCTAATTGTTGCTCTCAACTTTAGCCTTAGAATGCTCACCTGAAAATGATGCTTAAAACGTCAAAATAATGTTGGTGAGATTCAATTAGATTTAATGACACAATCACACTATCAAGGCAACCAGTTTCACTAGATTATAAACATAGCTGGCAAATAAAATATAAGTTATCATAATAAAGGCTACAAAGCAATCAACACAATTAAAAAGGCAAACCATCTGGACAGAAACGTGCCCACCGATCCAAAATTCACCAACATCCCAAGGTCGGAACGTGACCCCCCGATCAAAATTCACAACATTCCGGGCCGGAACATAACCCCCTGACAAATTAATACATGGTGCATGCGCGAGCAACAGGATAAGCATCCTTCCTAATTTGGATCCTCCCAATAATTAATCATACAACATAATAGTGATTTAGGAGTATTTACTTTCAATTGATACTCCCCCCCAATTGGACATCCCAATTAGGTCGCATGCGCGAGGCAAACAGGATAAAGCATCCTCCCAATTGGATACCATTATAACCATACAACATAATAGTGAGTAGGCAGTATTTACTCTCCAAATGGGATACTCCCCCCCCCCCAATTGACCACACAACATTCATCACATGAGCATTCATACGATAACATTATAAGTCTAAGCTTTTAGACCACAATAATCACAGTAACTCAAATCATTAAGACAAGTACATTTCCATCCCAAGTTTAAATACAAAGTAAAAAGAATGGGACTATGAAACTCACCTCAACTTTGCAGCTTTCCAACAAATACAAATCACAAATCTATACAACACAAATAAGTTCACGGTTACACATTGGTAAGCTAAAAAGCGTATTAACCATGCAATACTCATATGATGGGGGATGTCTAAGGGGTTCATATGACCCACCATGGGTCTCCTAGACTCCATACCAAACACTACCAATCACTAATGCTCACTAAATCCCTTGCACTTATAATTTCAGAAAACGCTGAATTTTGGGGTACATTCACCCACATAAAATAATGAAAATTAAAGCTTAACAACTCATACCAAAAATTCACCATGGTCTCTTATAAGCATACAAGCTAATCCCAGAAGGCCATGGTCTAATAACACACACAAGTACCCATAAGAAAACCAAACTTGTCAACTATCCAAATTCGGATCTGAACGCACACCAAAAAGTTTTGATTAAAATAAAATACTTCCACAACTTTTTATCGCGAATCCTTTTCGTGGGAGTCTAAGATAACCTAAAACTCAACTTTCCTAGAAGGGCTAACCTAGATCACTTTTTCAACCACAAATCACTATCAAACTTTTACCCAAATTCTGTCCCGGTTTAACAGCTTTGACACCTTAACTTGTAAAAATCAAAAGACTAACTTCCCGACCTCGAAATCAATCGTGGTCGGACTTTTTGGAAAGCTCTTTCATTGAACTTCAGCTTAGACTAAAAATTTGTGATCTAACTCATCTTCATCTATTAAATATCTTCGTATCTTTACAGCCCTATGTTTCTGTCGAAACTCTAACTCATTAACTAACGCGTTTAATGACCAAATCTCTTTACCAATCATCATAATATTATTAACCAATGATCCCAACATGTTTAACATCATTATTTTTCCAGAATTTTATAAACCCTAAATCCATCATAATTTATATCACATGAATTATAACAATAACTAATTAATTACATGAAAACTAGTATCAAAAGTATACCTTGAACTTGATTTTTAGCTTCAAAAGCAAAACCCTAAATTTTTCTTCTTCCCTTCTCTCTTGGTCGACCGAATTTTACATGAAAAAGGGTTTGAGATCCTTAATTTAGAGTTACAATTGGGCTACAATTGGGTTTCCTTTTTCCCTTAAAACACCCCTTGGGCCGATTTTCATAATAAACATACATATTTTTATATATTTTTTTAAAATTTATTTATTACACTTTAAACCTTATACTTTTCATATTTTTATAAACTCCCAAAACAAAACCTAACGTCTTTCGCGATAAACCTTAACTTTTACGACAACCCGGAAAATAATCATTTTCAAAATAAAGTTTTCAAAAATAGAATTTTACACACTCTATAAATATATCCCACGAAAACAATCTCCTCGTAACTTACTATCGCTCAAATACTTGAACGAAGACTTGTTACGCAAAACCACAAAACACCAAAACTACACAAGTCATTTCTACACCACAAAGGCGATCAAAATGAACTTACCCAAAATCAATACTTCCCAAATCATAATAACAACCACACACACAAAGGGATTTAGTGCCACATTCATACTTACCACCATATATCTCATATATATCACACATTAACACATAGTACACACAAACAAAAGTCAAATGGATCGAGACTATTAGTCAAACTAATCTGCCAAAATCACGGTTGTCACAGCACAGCAAATCGATATCTATAGTATGCAATATACAAGGGATTTGGTTCATGGGCTGAGGTTCTGTTTTATCCTTCAAGGTTGGTGAACAGATCAGAATTACAACTTTACGAATGTAACAAACACTTTGGTAAAGAAACTACAAAATCAAAATAATTTGAAAAATAAACGCAAAAATGTTGAATATTAATAAGAAAAAAAAATGACACCAATGTTATCTTAGCTCCAAGGGTCATCCCACCCATTAGGACCCCCACTCTTAACGAAACCCATGATCGCCTCTACAGCTTCGGCGGCTCTATTGGATAAAGAATGGTTTCCATGCTCTATTTCAACTTTCTCTGCACCCCCTAATGCTCTACACAATCTGTATTCAGAAGAATCTGGACGAGATCAGTCATTTATCCAAGACATTCATAAAGGTGGCAACGCGGCATATTTACATATGAACAGGGGATTAAGGTTATGTTTTATCTCTAACGAATTGAACGGGTGACTCAAAAACATTTAGCTAAAAAGGAAATGAGTCAAAGGGCAAAAGGTTATGTATTGCTGACATAAACAACCTACTGCATTGTTTTACTCAAAAAATTAGATCATTTTTTAATCATAGTTGTCACCAAAAAAAAATGGCGCCTTTTGACCCAACCTCATTTTGACATGTTACCCAACTGGCACAACTCACTCATTTTACCACCTATAAAGTAAACTATTTGCGCAAGTGAAAGTAATAGGTCTGTGAACTTGCCTTTCTGCCAAAGCTTTCTTGTCAACATAATCTGGTACATATTCATCGCCCATGGAATACAGTACCTGCATAATGATAATTATATGTGATTCAGATCCATCACATAATGAATTGATCGGGAATCACCAAATACTTCACATGGGCATATGCATACCTGGCAAGGTGTGTTACACATGTGACCAAGTCTCTGTTTAAGCTGGTCATCACTAAGGTCTGAACTGAACATATCATCATCTCCCATGTATGCACAAAGAGAGTGAAATCTGCAGAATAACGGATTCATTAGCTACAGAAGTATTCCATTATAGTAATCAACTAACCATTAAATCTACCAACTTCATATCAGGTTCTGTGTTCCAGACAAGTAATCTTTCTAATAAAAATGAAAGTTCCGACATTTTTGCTATGTCTAGTATAATGTTTACTATATATTTATCAAAGTTACCTAAAATATTATTGCATACAGATGCACATTGTATGCTATATGATATGTACGTATGCATGTGTATAGAACTCTCACCTATAAGCAGTTATTGGGGAATCTGGATTTGCATCTCTCGGCATCAACTCTGATCCTCGACCTTCACTTATTAGTTTTGAAGCTAAATCAATCATCTCAGCAGTTTCAGGGAGAGTTGCTCTGAATTCCCGATCACTAACTGGAGCCTGACCAATTCAAATATATGTATGATCATATATCCGATAAGATTTCATTTGATATTTAAACGAAAGTATACACATAAAGTCACAAAGTAACAATGGCAAACTGCTTTTTAATAACGCAATTTAAGATTCTATTATACAATTTGAAGACTATCAACGTCTCTACAATGTTCAACACATTTTCTTTCTTATTGAAATGGTTGAAGTCCTCAACCCATTTGACCTATTAGAGATCAAATGTAACTCACATCAACCCATTTATATGCAAACTGGTCAGAACTGGCACCTCTATTACAAATTAATGCAGTTTGAACTGAAATAAGAAACACGTTGCGAATAGTACAAGTTTTGACATTTGCAGCCAAAATCCAAACTACTAGCAAGTGTTAGCACACAGGTACCATCAAGAATACGATGACACTATTTGCATAGAAACAAAGGTGCATGGAGGAACTGATACCTGTAGAATAGCAGCACGAACAGCTCTTGAGCATGCAGCATTGGTACGCATGTAATGAACAATATCCTATAAAAAAAATAAAAATAAAGTAAGTTATTCATTTAACCACTTGTATCTTAGTTCCGGTTTAATGCAATTTCAAATTAAGAGAATACAGAAGCACTTACTTGACAGCCTGTACTGTGTCCAAGCAGCACTACGCCCTCTGAATCTTCTTTATTTATCAAGTAATTGATCAACTGGTCAAGCTCCGATGCATCCTAATTTTATACATAAGAAAAAAAGGAATGAATGTTGATAGAGAAATAAACAAGTAAATGACCTGTAGCAGCTGTAATATCTGAGTGGTAATTTCGACCTATTCATGATGAATCGGTTGATTTGGGTCTTGCTAAATCTTATAGATGTCATGTCAAAATATTTGAATAAATGGTAGAGTGAAAGATCACTACAGAAATATCATATAACAATTATCTTATTTGTATAACCATCTCCAATGTGACCCAGTGGTAAGGTGTCCTCAAAGTTTCGGAAGAGACCAAGGTTCAAAACTCGCTAGACTTGAGATGGCCACGGAAATACCGGTTAGGCCGCGCACGTCAGAGCCAAAGAGGCACGGATTCCCCAAGTAAACTCAATAAGGATCCTTCTCCATTTACCCATTTTGTAAATATCTCGTTCATATAAAACCAAACACTAATACAAATTTTCTTCTTCGATTTTGTTCATATAATGCCAAAGATAACCTGGAATAATCAAGGAAGATGAATGAGGAAAGTGAAGAGTTACCTCTTTCAAGCTCGAGACACCATATCCACTGTAAGAAGATGAAAGCAAAAACTGAACCAGTGACCACTTTTCTTTATCCAAAGCAATTGCCAGTGGCTCCAAATATCTGCACAGAAATGACACTATTTAGACTACAAACTTCATCGAACATTCAAGTGAAATCAACTCTACCCAAATGAATGTTCAAAACTAAGATCTACTCAATATATCTATACATGCATCTTTAAACGTATAACATGTTCTGTTACTCCATATTATATCAGTTTGAAAAGGGACAAGGAGGAATGTGGCTACCATTTTTTGATTATGTTTGATTACCTTTATATTTTTCTCACATGATGTACTCTATAATCTATATAATGCATGCTTGTACCCTGGCATGATCCATTTATCTGTTTCCTTTACTAATATTTTGTAGACATTTGTTCTGTTTACAATTCTCTGTCATACGAAATGAAAATTCTCAAGCTCACACAGGATTGATTATAAGGACTTTCTCTTATGTGTCAAAATGGCCTTTGACCAGATTGTAATTTCCGTTGCACCATTTGCCCTTTACCACTAGCCCACTATAACAATAAGAGATAAATGGATTATAGGTTTAACATTTGAGAACTTCTCAGTTATGTCGCCATTAATGAGCTTTATATGGCCTTGTGCTATCTCCTAAGTTTGATTTGCCAGGATTCCACAATCCAAAAGTAATAAATGTCTATTACTTGTTACAAAAGTGGATGGTAAGAGTGCTGAAGAACAGTAGCAATTAATAAGAAAACACTTGTAAGTTACAGACTTGGAAAGACCACGGTACTTTTTCTTTTTTGACAGGCTAATCGACAGCTATGTCCGATGACTGGACTTGAATCCTCGCCACTTGGGTGAGGCACCTTAAATACACCCTTAAATACACCTTGGGTACCATTGGGCTAACGGCACGTTGGTAGACTAAGGTACTTGCTATAGATTCATCTAAATTACAAAGAAATTCAAGTATTATGCAGTTAGGAAGAAGTCAATCTTGGTAGGCTAGATCAAGCTACACTTAATTACCAAGTCTGTAGACAGAGAGGTTATAATCAGCTAGGTAGACTTATGACCTTGAAAGAAAATATTTCGTGAAAGACTTGTGTGATTTATTATTGCTCATAAAAGCGTCTGAACCTAGCCCCTATTACAGATAGGTGACTTCCGAAGTACGCAACACGTTTCAATAAAAATATCTTGTGAAAGACTTATGTGATGTTACTATTCCTCATAATTGAACCCGCACCTCAGCCCCTATAAATAGGAGTCACAACTAAAAGACAAAATATTTAGTTAATAAGTCAAGTAAGACTGCAACCATAAAGCTTGTGTCACCAGAACTAGTAATAAAGTAATAATCCTCACGAAGTACATTAATCAAGTAGGTTATTAAAATGAAACATAGCTACCGATTCATAAGGATAGTGGTTAGCTTTCTAACTATAGTATAGGAACATCAAATAAGTCTTACAAGATGTTGCTCCATCCTAAATCAGAGTCTAACAAGCTTCTAATAATCTTGTCATAGAAACTTACTAAATTAATGTGCCTTGATCTAGCCTACCATGCCTGAAAATTAAAAATAATTCCATCAAGAAGTCCTTAAGTGTCTTCAGCAAATTCTATACACAGGCTCAGATTGTAGACTTAGGACCAAAGAGTATTACAATTATCACGTAAACTAAGTTGTAGCTGAAATACACATAAATGTGGGCTTCCTGGATGAAGGTACTTGAGACTTTTTGTTCATCCTCCAAAAGTCATAGGCCCAACCACTTTTTCTTTAGTGTCCTTCACGCACTTATGTGTAATCACCAACATTATTTTTATTTTTTTATGTTTTATTTTTGAACGGCAAGTAACTATCTCACACTATACACACTAACACACCACAAATCTATCTCACATGTCCTAAGCAGGACCCCAACCATTTGGTTGGGGAGGTTCTCACACAACGTTGGGTACCATTGGGACACAAGCCCTTTGGTGTAATCACCAACATCATAACATACTTAAGCTCTAACACTTGGTCCAAACTTACGATTGCTTGCAGGGAATCCTATAATTAGAAATTAGAAATTTGTAAAAGAAGATATAATTCGAATCAGACCATCTCATTTATAACACCATATTCACCATCAACGTGTCCCACATATTATATCTTGTTTAGCTCTGTTTATCATATAGGGTTGCGTATTCCTCTCCGCAGTCTATCAATCTTGTTCCACAAAGGGTTATATCGTTTTTTGCTTTTTGTAATTTGGTTACCTTATGAAATTGTTGTTGATAAATTAAGCAATGATATAATCTTGTGGTATCAATAATACAACATTCAAGTTAAGGAAGGCAAGATAACTACTGCCTATATGAACCTTCAGTCACGTAAATTTTGTTTTCATAGTGTTTATGTATTTGTAAGGTTCTGTTTTAAAAGTAAGCATATCCAATAGTTCAGAATCTATCTGGTAAGCAACTGTAGTTCAAATAATAAATAAAACACAATTAAAGGACAAGTGTTTATACATACTCCGTAGCCAAAAATCCATCTGTCAATCCGCCAATAAAAACGACTTGTTGTTTATAGTCTCCAGTTTTAAAAGCAACCTGCGTCAAAAGTAAAGCATATCAATATCCATATTGTGGAACTGGAACTAAATGGTTTAATCAAGGGGTTAGCATAAACATTACAAAAACCCAACTAAAAGTGACTGCCTTTCCAAGATAACTTATCACTTAGTGAACAAAAGGTTGACACGATAGTTGATTTAACATTAATGAGTCGTGTTTGATCAACTTTTAAGATGTTCATAAAGAATCGAAGTGAAGACCATGACTTAAAATTCTTATCTGAATAGTTGCCTACTCTTTCATCATCTCCCACTAGCAATAAGCTAGTGACAAAATAAAATGTTAGAACATATTCACATAACGTCCTGTTCTAAATCACCATCACATAGCCATTCCCATCGTAAATCTCAAAACCTATTAGTAACCTCCCGAAAGTTTACCATCTAAATGAGCCATCCCACCACCAAACTCTCAACACCAATCATCATGTAAAGAATACCAAGCCCGTTGATCAAGCCATTATCATCTTATGGAAAAGAAATAACATAGAAAGAGAGTCGGCATACAAGTCAACATATGTTTATGTCTATTTAGAATTCATTAGAAATAGTATCACGTGCCTAGAAAGGGGGAATTCAGATTGATATCGAAGTCTTAACAGTAAACAGATACTAAATGATCAATAACCGAGTATGGTAACCACATAACCTTCAAACGCTCAAATGACCAACCAGATATACAGTATTTGGATTTGCTTCTCTTGTAATGAAACACTCAATAATCAGATAAATAGTTGCTTGAGTATTTGCAAACAGGGGCGGACCAGAACTTATTGTGACCAGGTGCAAAACACAAAAAAACGGATAAATTACAAAGTTGCCAGGTTCATTTCGGAAAAAGTCATGATTTTTAACAAATTTTACACTATGTGAAGAAAATCCATTAGGTTCCCGTGAACCCCGGAACACCCCTAGGTCCGCCCCTGTTTGCAAATACTACTTATATAAAGATTCAAGACTCAAAATAATCAGGCACTTTGAATAAGCATATAATTATAACTACTTAGCATCCATTTAAACACTCAAAGCCGCTTTTCGGTACATCAAACCACATAAACAGTTCCACGAGTAATAACCAATAT
>LBNU01005592.1:27572-40313 GCA_014162995.1 Artemisia annua | reverse complement strand
ATCTCTTAACCAAATAAAGATCCAATCTTTAATCACAATTCCACAAGAAACTTAACTACAAACACAACATTTCATTACAAAACAACAAATGACCTTAAAAAAAATAACAATTTTTATTAATCTTTATTATACCTGAGCAGATTTAGGACCATACTTAAACATAACACCACGAAACTGACCCTTTCGATTAACCGGGCCCACAGTGGGCCCACCGCCTCCTGAAAAATCGGATTTTCCAACCATGTTAAGGTTGTTGGTGGTGTTTGGTTTCCGACCAACACGAACAATGCCGGAAAACCAAGAAGTTGATGGAGTTGCACGTGGGGATGAAGTTGGACTAGCGTTTGGATTCATGTTTTACTAATTTTGATGATGATGATGATCCATTTATTGTTGTAATGTTTTTAAATAGGGTTTGTTTGTATAAATTAGTGACAGTTATGTTGTTGACGAAATGAGGTGTTCGTGGGTGTTATGTTATTTATGTGACTTTATCCATTTTTGGAATTCCAACTAAACATTTTGAATTTGGTGATTTAAATGTTAAGATCTTGATTTAGCAAGTTTTTCGAGATTTGAATCCTACTCAGGATCGTTTATTTTTTCCAAAATTGAATCGGGATTCTAAGATTTACTATAATGTTATTTTTTTAATAGTTTTTTAATATTATTCAAATAAATAAATTATTATATATTATAAAAACAAAATTATACTGTATGAAGTTTCATTGAATGTTGTCCTAAATTATGAATATGAAATGCTTAAGAAAATTTACATGTTGTTTTTTAAATTCTATAAAACATAATCTATAACTTTGTAATTTTTTAGTTTGCGGTTCGAGAAAAATAAGACTAGATCGGATTATATCTTAAGAGCATATGGTCAAGACCGGGATCTTATAAGATCTTAAGCTTGCTAAGATCCTATGTAGGATCCAGATCTTTTTGCTTTGTAGTATCATAGAATCATAAGATCATGATTGAGATCTTAACAGCTATGGGTTTTAGTTTTACATGAAAGTTGACAGATAGATGTACACTATTTAACTGGCTTATCATCGTGGTCGTGTTTTACTTTTCTCTCGTCATCCGGAAGATGTGTACATGCATATCCAAGCGAGGTCTAAACTTGAGAACTTGTGAGTTTTTTCCTGTTGAGATATACACAGCTTAACATAACTGGTGTAACTCGTGATTAATTCTTATCATTTCTCATGCGACCTCAAAATGTATACATTAATTATCTATACTACATATAATGCATTTGGCACTATCTCTTCTAAACTTTTTAAGGTGTCATTGTATGTTTTTTTAGTTTATTGTGACATAATAAACTTCTATAAACCGAAAGGTTTCAAAATAATATGAGCTTATGAAACATAAGCCCAAGCCTAAATAAGTCATAAGCCGGCTATTAAGACAAAACAAACATGCCCTAAGATCTGGATCTTGGTAGCTCACCATTAAATCCTTGCAACATCAGCATCAATTGAAGAATACAAGTCAACTTCAATTTTGAAGTTGGTGGACTTGAGTTGTGGTTTTATCATGGGCCGGTAATAAACGTTTGAAGACAAATTAAACAGTGATGGGCTAGTCCAATATTTCAAATTAATCAAAAATCTATTCAATGCAAGCCCAACGTTTAAAGAATACAGTAAAATCTAATAATCCTCCTCCTCGTATAGCTAAGAAAAATGTAGTTAGTGTTCCCTAAATAAATATATAGAAATACAAATAATTAGTTGGATGTATCAAAAGTCATACACAAGGATACGAGGATGTGTAAAGTGTTGATAGTAAATATATCAAAGTTTCAGAAACCTCAAAATTTATATTTCAAATCTCAAAACTCACTTTCGACATCCAAATGTTAATGCTATATGAAATTATATTTTAATACAGTAGCGTCCTATTATTTGTAGCACAAGCATACATTATTACCTGTATGACGTGTGTGACGACAACATATATATCTTAGAAGCCTGTGTAGTAAAATGATGCACGCAAATCTTTTGGTCACTATACTATTTTAGACTTCTAGTTCTAGATATAGAATTATAGATATAGCTTCTGACAAATGTATTCGAGTTTATCATAACTCATAGAGAATAATATGCTAAATTAACTAGATTTCTTGTTCCTCTTTTACAATATCAATCAATCTTTTTATAAACACTTTAAAATTCTCAATAAACATATATCATCACCTAATTGATGCCAAATCAATAGTATCGGCCATCTTAAACACACATTCTTAATTGTAGGATAGTTATCATCTATGTCTTATACGCACCCTCATAGGCTCATATTATACATTTATAATTAAATATTATATAAGAATATTAAATTTCAAAAGCTAATTGTATAATACCTTAACTACTTGATAACAACTTCTTATGAATTTTAAAAGTAGACACATGTTAACAAAACAAAAAATTAGAATTCTAAAGGCATAATAAAATAAAAAGGAAATAAGTTGATGGGAAAGAAACTATTAAATAAAATTATCAAGCATAGTCACTCGGCTATTGGTGAAAAATTATTTCTTTAAGAAAAAAATACTACAAAGTTGGTGAAAACTAAGAAAAATCTAAATATGATATGAACACATAAGAAATCTAGATAACATCACTCGATCTAACCTCTTTTAACTCGTAGTAAATTTGCTTATTTTAACTACACCATTTTTGACAAGTGCTAAAAACTACAAAGGCCAGTCGACTCATAAGTTTGTCACATCTAGTTATAAGTGTCAAATGGAGTACTACTCTTTACAGGTGTAATGTAGACTTATTTTACTTCACACAAGTTAAAAGCAAAAGAAAGTTTTATAAGTTAAAACTCATCGTGAGATGCATATTTTTATGCTTTGAAAGGGTAAAATAATCACTACATCTTTCTTAAACCATACTACTTCCGTCTCATATTAATTGTTTAGTTTGATTTTTTATAGTCTTTTTTTTTTTAAACTTTGACCTTAATATTTTTGTTTGTGTTATATAATATTTGATGCTAAATATATAAATAAATTGTGTTTTTAAATGTATTTTCATTGATATAATTTTAATCAAATATTATATTACACAAACAAAAATATTTTTGGTCAAATTTGAAGAAAATAACTACAAAAAGTCAAATAGAGCATTTAGTCCAAGCCTATTTTAGTGCGGATCGGATATTTTTGAAAGAAACTCTCAAGAAGACGTTTCGGATGAGTCGAAGGCTATTCACATGGATAGTTGAAGAAGTAAGTCTACATTCTGCATTCTTTCATGATAATACTGATTGTACCAGGCGTTTCCCCGTTGATAAGTGCACATCCACAATTCGTCAATTGGCATATCGTTCCTGACGTCCTTGATGAATATTTGCAAATGGGCCGAGAAACATCTTGTCTATCTCTTGAAAAAAAATTTACGCATGTTATGGAATTTTTTTGGAGCAGAATATTTGCGGAAACCTACAATCACCGATATTGAAAAGTTATACGCATTTCACGAACAAAAGCACGTGTTTTCGAGAATGTTAGGAAGCCTTGATTGTACCGAGTATTTGTGGTATAGTTGTCCAAACGCACTTAAAGGACAATATTGTATAGTCTAGGGCTGCAATCAAGTCAAGCTTTTATCAAGCAACTCGAGCTCGAGCTTGACTCGATCAAGTCAAGCTTTTATCAATCTCAAGCCCAAGCTCATGCCTAAAAATAGCTCGAAACATATAACGAGCCAAGCTCAAGCTTTTGATAGCTCGGCTCGAGCTCGAATCAAGCTTTTTTGAGCTTGAATATAAATATATTTCCATTGGAAATTTATATAACTAACTAGGGATAATTTGAGTATTAACATAATTATAACTACTTACTTTATAAATCATTAAACATGTATTCTAGAAGGTCATTTAAACCTAATTAATCCAAACGTTTTATCCTACTTTATTTATCTTCACACTTCTTGGGTTGTCGACTGTTATAGTGTTATCATTTGTGTAACACACTAGTGAGTTCGGCTATTGTGGTTTAAGTTTGTTTTACTTTATAATAAACTAAGTTGTAGCTGAAATACACATAAATGTGGGCTTCCTGGATGAAGGTACTTGAGACTTCTTGTTCATCCTCCAAAAGTGGCCCAACCACTTTTTCTTTAGTGTCCTTCACGCATTTATGTGTAATCACCAACATCATTTTTATTTTTTTATGTTTTATTTTTGAACAGCAAGTAACTATCTCACACTATACACACTAACACACCACAAATCTATCTCACATGTCCTAAGCAGGACCCCAACCATTTGGTTGGGGAGGTTCTCACACAACGTTGGGTACCATTGGGACACAAGCCCTTTGGTGTAATCACCAACATCATAACATACTTAAGCTCTAACACTTGGTCCAAACTTACGATTGCTTGCAGGGAATCCTATAATTAGAAATTAGAAATTTGTAAAAGAAGATATCATTCGAATCAGACCATCTCATTTATAACACCATATTCACCATCAACGTGTCCCACATATTATATCTTGTTTAGCTCTGTTTATCATATAGGGTTGCGTATTCCTCTCCGCAGTCTATCAATCTTGTTCCACAAAGGGTTTTCTCGTTTTTTGCTTTTTGTAATTTGGTTACCTGATGAATTTGTTGTTGATAAATTAAGCAATATCATTATCTTGTGGTATTAATAACAACATTCAAGTTAAGGAAGGCAAGATAACTACTGCCTATATGAACCTTCAGTCACGTAAATTTTGTTTTCATAGTGTTTATGTATTTGTAAGGTTCTGTTTTAAAAGTAAGCATATCCAATAGTTCAGAATCTATCTGGTAAGCAACTGTAGTTCAAATAATAAATAAAAAAAAACAATTAAAGGACAAGTGTTTATACATACTCCGTAGCCAAAAATCCATCTGTCAATCCGCCAATAAAAACGACTTGTTGTTTATAGTCTCCAGTTTTAAATGCAACCTGCGTCAAAAGTAAAGCATGTCAATATCCATGTTAGGGAACTAAATGGTTAAATCAAGGGGTTAGCATAAACATTACACAAACCCAACTAAAAGTGACTGCCTTTCCAAGATAACTTATCACTTAGTGAACAAAAGGTTGACACGATAGTTGATTTAACATTAATGAGTCGTGTTTGATCAACTTTTAAGATGTTCATAAAGAATCGAAGTGAAGACCATGACTTAAAATTCTTATCTGAATAGTTGCCTACTCTTTCATCATCTCCCACTAGCAATAAGCTAGTGACAAAATAAAATGCTAGAACATATTCACATAACGTCCTGCTCTAAATCACCATCACATAGCCAATTCACATCGTAAATCTCAAAACCTATTAGTAACTTCCCGAAAGTTTACCATCTAAATGAGCCATCCCACCACCAAACACTCAACACCAATCACCATGTAAAGAATACCAAGCCCGTTGATCAAGCCATTATCATCTTACGGAAAAGAAATAACATAAGGAGAGAGTCAACATATGTTTATGTCTATTTGGAATTCATTAGAAATAGTATCACGTGCCTAGAAAGGGGGAATTCAGATTGATATCGAAGTCTTAACAGTAAACACATACTAAATGATCAATAACCGAGTATAGTAACCACATAACCTTCAAACGCTTAAATGACCAACCAGATATACAGTGTTTGGATTTGCTTCTCTTTGTAATGAAACACTCAATAATCAGATAAATAGTTGGTTTTGTATTTGCAAACAGGGAGGACCAGAACTTATTGTACCAGGTGCAAAAAACAAAAATACGGATAAATTACAAATTTGCCAAGTTCATTTCAGAAAAAGTCATGATTTTTAACAAATTTTACACTATGTGAAGAACATCCATTAGGTTCCCATGAACCCACGCCCCCGGAACACCCCTAGGTCCACCCCTGTTTGCAAATACTACTTATATACAGATTCAAGACTTAAAATAATCACGCACTTTGAATAAGCATATAATTATAACTACTTAGCATCCATTTAAACACTCAAAGCCGCTTTTCGGTACATCAAACCACATAAACAGTTCCACGAGTAATAACCAATATACTTTGAATAAGCATATAATGAACCCACGCCCCCCGGAACACCCCTAGGTCCACCCCTGTTTGCAAATACTACTACTATAAAGATTCAAGACTTAAAATAATCAGAATCACATAAACATTTTGAGTAAGCATACAATTATAACTACTTTGCATCCATTTAAACACTCGAACCCGCTTTTCGGCAATAACCAACATCCCAAACACCCCCTAACCAAATAAAGATCCAATCTTTAATCACAATTTCACAAGAAACTTAACTACAAAACAAATAACCTTAAAAAGCAACAATCTTTAATAATCTTTAAAAACAATAAACCAAACTGATTATACCTGAGCAGATTTAGGACCATACTTAAACATAACACCACGAAACTGACCCTTTCGATTAACCGGGCCAGCAGTGGGCCCACCGCCTCCTGAAAAATCGGATTTACCGACCATGTTAAGGTTGTTGGTGGTGGTGTTTGGTTTCCGACCAACACGAACAATGCCGGAAAACCAAGAAGTTGATGGAGTTGCACGTGGGGATGAAGTTGGACTAGTGTTTGGATTCATGTTTTAGTAGTTTTGATGATGATGATGATCCATTTATTGTAATGATGTTTTTAAATAGGGTTTGTTTTGTTTGTATAAATTAGTGACAGTTATGTTGTTGACAGGAATGAGGTGGTGGTTCATGTGGGAGTGGGTGTTATGTTATTTATGTGACTTTATCCATTTTTGGAATTCAAATAACATTTTGAATTTGGTGATTCAAATGTTAAGATCTTGATTATGTTAATATCTTTGAGTTTAGCAAGTTTTTCGAGATCGAAATTCTACTCATGATCGTTTATTTTTTTGAAGATTGAATCGGGATCTTAAGATGTTACTATAGTGTTATTTTCTTAATAGTTTTTGTAATATTATTCAAATAATTAAATTATTATATATTATAAACACAAAATTTTATGAATGTTTCATGAAATGTTATCCTAAGTTATGAATATGGAATGTTTAAGAAAATTTACATGTTGTTTTTTAAATTCTATAAAACATAATCTATAACTTTGTAATTTTTTAGTTTGCGGTTCGAGAAAAATAAGACTAGATCGGATTATATCTTAAGAGCATATGGTCAAGACCGGGATCTTTTAAGATCTTAAGCTTGCTAAGATCCTATGTAAGATCCAGATCTTTTTGCTTTGTAGTATCGTAGAATCATAAGATCCTAATCGTAGAATCATAAGATCCTAAGATCAGGATTGAGATCTTAACAGCTATGGGTTTTAGTTTTACAAGAAAGTTGACAGATAGATGTACACTATTTAACTGGCTTATCATCGTGGCCGTGTTTTACTTTTCTCTCGTCATCCGGAAGATGTGTACATGCATATCCAAGCGAGGTCTAAACTTGAGAACTTGTGAGTTTTTTCCTGTTGAGATATACACAGCTTAACATAACTGGTGTAACTCGTGATTAATTCTTATCATTTCTCATGCGACCTCAAAATGTATACATTAATTATCTATACTACATATAATGCATTTAGCACTATCTCTTCTAAACTTTTTAAGGTGTCATAGTATTTTTTTTTTAAGTTTATTGTGACATAGTAAACTTATATAAGCCGAAAAGTTTCAAAATAATATGAGCTTATGAAACATAAGCCCAAGACTAAATAAGCCATAAGCCGGCTATTAAGACAAAACAAACATGCCCTAAGATCTGGATCTTGGTAGCTCACCATTAAATCCTTGCAACATCAGCATCAATTGAAGAATACAAGTCAACTTCAATTTTGAAGTTGGTGGACTTGAGTTGTGGTTTTATCATGGGCCGGTAATAAATGTTTGAAGACAAATTAAACAGTGATGGGCTAGTCCAATATTTCAAATTAATCAAAAATCTATTTAATGCAAGCCCAACGTTTAAAGAATACAGTAAAATCTAATAATCCTCCTCCTCGTATAGCTAAGAAAAATGTAGTTAGTGACTTAGTGTTCCCTAAATAAATATATAGAAATACAAATAATTAGTTGGATGTATCAAAAGTCATACACAAGGATACGAGGATGTGTAAAGTGTGCAATAGTAAATATATCAAAGTTTCAGAAACCTCAAAATTTATATTTCAGATCTCAAAAATCACTTTCGACATCCAAATGTTAATGCTATATGAAATTATATTTTAATACAGTATCGTTCTATTATTTGTGGCACAAGCATACATTATTACCTGCATGACGTGTGTGATAACATATATATCTTAGAAGCCTGTGTAGTAAAATGATGCACGCAAATCTTTTGGTCACTATACTATTTTAGACTTCTAGTTCTAGATATAGATATAGCTTCTGACAAATGTATTGGAGTTTATCATAACTCATATGGAATAATATGCTAAATTAACTAGTTTTCCTATTCCTTTTTTACAATATCAATTAATCTTTTTATAAAGACTTTAAAATTCTCAATAAACATATATCATCACCTAATTGATGCCAAATCAAAAGTATCGGCCATCTTAAACACACATTCTTAATTGTAGGATAGTTATCATCTATGTCTTATACGCACCCTCATATTATACATTTATATTAAATATTATATAAGAATATTAAATTTCAAAAGCTAATTGTATAATACCTTAACTACTTGATAACAACTTCTTATGAATTTTAAAAGTAGACACATGTTAACAAAACAAAAAATTAGAATTCTAAAGGCATAATAAAATGAAAAGGAAATAAGTTGATGGGAAAGACACTATTAAATAAAATTATCAAGCATAGTCACACGGCTAGTGGTGAAAAATTATTTCTTTAAGAAAAAAATACTACAAAGTTGGTGAAAACTAAGAAAAATCTAAATATGATACGAACACATAAGAAATCTAGATAACATCACTCGATCTGACCTCTTTTAACTCGTAGGAAATTTGCTTATTTTAACTACACCATTTTTGACAAGTGCTAAAAACTACAAAGGCCAGTCGACTCATAAGTTTGTCACATCTAGTTATAAGTATCTAATGGAGTTACTCCTCTTTACAGGTGTAATGTAGACTTATTTTACTTCACACAAGTTAAAAGCAAAAGAAAGTTTTATAAGTTAAAACTCATCGTGAGATGCATATTTTTATGCTTTGAAAGAGAAATAATCGCTACATCTTTCTTAAACCATACTCCTTCCCTCTCATATTAATTGTTTAGTTTGATTTTTTATAGTCTTTTCTTTTTAACTTTGACCTTAATATTTTTGTTTGTGTTATATAATATTTGATGCTAAATATATAAATAAATTATGTTTTTAAATGTATTTTCATTGATATAATTTTAATCAAATATTATATTACACAAACAAAAATATTTTTGGTCAAATTTGAAGAAAATAACTACAAAAAGTCAAACTAGAGCATTTAGTCCAAGCCTATTTTAGTGCGGATCGGATACTTTTGAAAGAAACTCTCAAGAAGACGTTCCGGATGAGTCGAAGGCTATTCACATGGATAGTTGAAAAAGTAAGTCTACATTCTGCATTCTTTCATGATAATACTGATTGTACCAGGCGTTTCCCCGTTGATAAGTGCACATCCACAATTCGTCAATTGGCATATCGTTCCTGACGTCCTTGATAAATATTTGCAAATGGGCCGAGAAACATCTTGTCTATCTCTTGAAAAAAAATTTACGCATGTTATGGAATTTTTTTGGAGCAGAATATTTGCGGAAACCTACAATCACCGATATTGAAAAGTTATACGCATTTCACGAACAAAAGCACGTGGTTTCGGGAATGTTAGGAAGCCTTGATTGTACCGAGTATTTGTGGTATAGTTGTCCAAACGCACTTAAAGGACAATATTGTAGAGTCTAGGGCTGCAATCAAGTCAAGCTTTTATCAAGCAACTCGAGCTCGAGCTTGACTTGATCAAGTCAAGCTTTTATCAATCTCAAGCCCAAGCTCAAGCCTAAAAAATAGCTCCAAACATATAACGAGCCAAGCTCAAGCTTTTGATAGCTCGGCTCGAGCTCGAATCAAGCTTTTTTGAGCTTGAATATAAATATATTTCCATTATAAATTTATATAACTAACTAGGGATAATTTGAGTATTAACATAATTATAACTACTTACTTTATAAATCATTAAACATGTATTCTAGAAGGTCATTTAAACCTAATTAATCCAAACGTTTTATCCTACTTTATTTATCTTCACACTTCTTGGGTTGTCGACTGTTATAGTGTTATCATTTGTGTAACACACTAGTGAGTTCGGCTATTGTGGTTTAAGTTTGTTTTACTTTATACATATATCTATTGATGGGTTTGGCTATTAGATACAATATTTTTATATACATTCAAGCTTTTCAAGCCGAGCTCAAGCTTTTATNAATTGGCATATCGTTCCTGACGTCCTTGATGAATATTTGCAAATGGACCGAGAAACATCTTGTCTATTTCTTGAAAAAAAATTTACGCATGTTATGGAATTTTTTTGGAGCAGAATATTTGCGGAAACCTACAATCACCGATGTTGAAAAGTTATACGCATTTCACGAACAAAAGCACGTGTTTTCGAGAATGTTAGGAAGCCTTGATTGTACCGAGTATTTGTGGTATAGTTGTCCAAACGCACTTAAAGGACAATATTGTATAGTCTAGGGCTGCAATCAAGTCAAGCTTTTATCAAGCAACTCGAGCTCGAGCTTGACTCGATCAAGTCAAGCTTTTATCAATCTCAAGCCCAAGCTCATGCCTAAAAATAGCTCGAAACATATAACGAGCCAAGCTCAAGCTTTTGATAGCTCGGCTCGAGCTCGAATCAAGCTTTTTTGAGCTTGAATATAAATATATTTCCATTGGAAATTTATATAACTAACTAGGGATAATTTGAGTATTAACATAATTATAACTACTTACTTTATAAATCATTAAACATGTATTCTAGAAGGTCATTTAAACCTAATTAATCCAAACGTTTTATCCTACTTTATTTATCTTCACACTTCTTGGGTTGTCGACTGTTATAGTGTTATCATTTGTGTAACACACTAGTGAGTTTGGCTATTATGGTTTAAGTTTGTTTTACTTTATACATATATCTATTGATGGGTTTGGCTATTAGATACAATATTTTTATATACATTCAAGCTTTTCAAGCCGAGCTCAAGCTTTTATCGAATTTTTCAAGCCAAGCTCAAGCCTAGATGATTAAAGCTCGTCAAGCTATCAAGCCAAGCTCAAGCCTAACTTATAAATTTCAAGCTAAGCTCAAGCCCTGTTAAGCTCGAGCTCGGCTCGACTCAATTACACCTAATGTAGACGCGATCATGGTTCGACTCCATTCATTTTGCTGAAAGTTGTTGCGTCACAAGACTTATAGATATGACATGCTTTTTTGGTGTTGCTGGGACGAACAACGATATCAACGTTATTCATCAATCCCCTATATTCAACAATCTCAAAGAAAGACTTATGGATATGGCATACTTTATTGTGGTTAACGACATAACTTACCCATTCGGATACTATCTTGTTGACGGATATATTCGGAATGGTCAACTTTGGTTAAGACGATAGGAGAACCAGGCATCGATGAACACAAGCGAATGCAAGAAGCGGCACGGAAAGATATGGAACGAGCATTTGGGTTTCTAAAGAAGAAATTGGTTGTATTAGTCAATCCCGCACGATCGTTTCGTGAAGGGAAAAAAATAAAGGATATGACGCATACATGCATCATATAACATAGTATATTTATAAAAGACCAAAGTGAGGCGATATCTCCATATTGGCATCTGGAGGAAGCACATCAACCGGAAGACCTCATACAATCTCAAGAAGATAGGCAATAGGAGGACGCACATCAACCGGAACACCTTTCTTGTATTGTTGGTTTTAGTTTTTACTATTTGTGATGTCTTTTTTTATTTTTTAATGTAATGTTTTCAGTTTAATAAATAAAAGTTTTAGTTTTTAATAAATTAAAAAAATTAGTTGAAATGTATGGTTGTATAATCATCGGGGGTGAAAAGTAAAAAAGAATGAGTGGAGTAAAAAAGATGTGTCACCATTCGGAGTAATCTAACATAACCATGATTTAACAAATGTTAACTTTGAACAATGCAGCCATAGTCAAGCCATATAACCAAGCCGGCTTAACCAAATAAATAACACCCCGTGGTGGGGGTGGTGGAAAGGATGTTAAGGTCGGTAAGTTAAGGAATGCCGGAGAGTGATGGAGTGATGATGAATATGATGGATGATGACTTTGATGATGATGAGTTTGATGATGAGACTATGATGATGAATTTGATGATGATAGTTAGATGATAATTCGCGATGAAAGAAGCCCGGTGATATGGGTGGTGTGGTGGTGCCAGATGGGTGGTATGATGATGAACCCGCAGTTAAAAGGTGGACAAGATGCCACTGGTATGATGTGAAGGTGGTGGTCCACAAATGAATAGGTGGCGGAAAGTGGCGGGAAAAAGGGTGGTGGGCGGCGGCGGAGGGGAAATATTCCGTACAAATAAATGGTGGTGGTAGAAAGGAGGCCGGCGGCGTGGTGAGCTCCGGTGGTGGTCAAAATAAGCAACGGTGGTGGTGGCGGAGCGTGGTCAAAGTTAAGGGTGGCGTAATGGTGGTGGTCAAAATAAGGGTGGTGGTGGTGGCGTGGCGGTGGCGGTGGTTTGGA
>LBNU01005592.1:2817-19679 GCA_014162995.1 Artemisia annua | reverse complement strand
AGAAGCAGTCCCCTCTTTCCATTCAGATTCATCACAGATGTCTTTTCCAGCAGTTATTGGTTCATAAGGCTGGAATGGAGGAGCTTGTCTGCTGCGTCTTATGGGACCAGATGATGCTTGAAGTAAAGTCTCAGAGATACAAGGTTGTTGACTTTCCTTATTCTTGCCTGTTGTTGGTGGCATAGCCATAGGGGTTGGTATGGGGCCAATGGGTTATATGGGCGCGGTTCAAGGGCAACCGGCAGTTGGACAGATGGGCGGGGGTGGCGGTGGTGGGAATGGTTATTTCCAAGGTGGAGGACCAGGAGGGGCCATGGGTGGAAACCCTTACCAACAACAATTAGCGGCCGCAATGATGAATCAACAACGTGCTAATGGAAACGAAAGGTTCCAACCCATGATGTATGCTAGGCCTCCACCCGAGGTCAATTATATGCAACCACCGTACCCTTCCTACCCTTCCTACCCTTATCCTCAAGCACCACATGGTGACCCCCTCACACACTACTTTAGTGATGAGAATACTCAAAGTTGCAATATTATGTGATAAGCGTCGATCGGTCCATGGTGGTTATCGACAACCCATGGTGGTTAATAGTCTTGATAACACACATACACATGGATAAGAAGGGCATTTGTGTAGACATTAGTTGTTTTGGTTCAATATTCTTGTTCCTTTTTTTTTCCTTTTTTTCTTAACCGAAAGGGTTTTTTAAGTTATGGATTATATGAAAGTAACATATATAGATTATATATGAGTAAGGATCAAATGAGAAATAAAACTAAAATGAGAAGGATGAGAAGAAACCACAACCGCACATTTTAGATGCACCTACAAAAGTAGATGCATCTCCACTTAATTCTTTTTTCCTTATTTGAAATGTGTGGCCAGGAATATTTCTCACTCTTCTCATTTGATTTTCTCTTCTCACTAGATCTCTTCCCGATTATATATTTCAAAGCATGAGATGTTAATATTGTTAATTGGCCTTTTACTTCTTTTGTTCATAAGTTGGAAACCTGAAATAAAAGATGAAAAGAGAATGGTTCCTTCCAAGCCCTATACATCTTTGTGTTATTTCACATACATATACATACATTCATTGGGTAAGTTTTAGGTTTTTTCACCCACATTGTCATTTCAAACATTGACCACTCTATTACAATGACACTTTGATCAACTAATAGTCACTGTAAATAATTACTAGTCATTGTATCTTGGTGAAAGTTATCACACGAACAATAGTAATACCATTACACAAGTACTCATAAGTTTATATCCTTTTTAGTTAAATAAATTTTTACCGTTTTCATCTTTAACCTAATAACTTTGTTACCACTTTTGTTTCAAAAAAAGCAATAACACATCCATATGTAGCTATCATTATGTTTTATTTTTTAATAAAATATTTACAAGATGTGCATTGAATAAATGAGCACACATAGAAATGAGACCTACCCATGTGTTAGTGTTTGCAGCATTATTAAATTTATTTTGGTACGATTTGTATATGTGCTGTGATAATGTGTTTGATATCATATAGGCAAAGGTGGTGGGCCCACATGGATTAGAAATGGGACCCACTTGCACTGATGATGTGGGACCCTCCATTTTAATTGCTCTGGACTCCACCTATTTTTATATAGTTTTTGTGTAAGTAAAAACTTTAAAAGAAGAAGAGGTAGGATTATTGGTTTCGGTGATGTTTCCTGTAGCAAAATTAAATAAATATTAAATTCACATGCACGAGAGTTTATATATTTTAATGGTATATAAGATTTCATTGAAGTAATCTCTATTGATCCGATTTTGTATAATTAATTAATTCATAGTATTTTACTATTTCATAAGTTATGTACGTAGTACAGTACTATTTTATAAATGTTTGTGTCTATATAGGTATTGTGTTTTGGACCGTTTGAAGATATCTATACATGTTTATTGGAGAAACGAAGGCGTGAGTAGCATGTCAACAATTTTTTTAGTTATTATATATAACATAAAATTGACAATAAGTCAACAAATGTGAAATTTTATAAATTTGTGCAGTGAAATATACATTCTTATTGGTTCATACTTCATAGTTTCATTTTCAATCTGCTGTTATTGCAATAGCAAGAAGTCGAGTGCGCTAAAGACTTTATTAGTGGGGTGTAATACGTATCTAAACTTGATTGGAGTTGCAACATTAAACTGTTCTGAGTGACGAATGACATTTTCTAGTGAACATAGCATGATATTGATATGCCAAATTGATTGATCCAACTAGCAAGTTACAATAGCATGAGTGGATAATTTATAGTTTGTTTTTTATGGCATGATATGAGAACACTCGTCACATTATTCTCTATTTCTCTCAAGCTAAACAAACAGTCAAACACCCCTTGTAACAAGCACCATGTGCGAAGGGTTCAAAAATCATGTATCACGTTTGATACCAACCCATTACTACATCGAGTCATCGAGTCTTAGCTTAAACAACTTCTCCATCTTATTGGTTATTTGAGTCAGGGACGGAGCCAGGGGTTTCCGCTGGCGCGAGTGTCCGGGACCTTTATTGATTTTTTCGATGTAGTGTTAATTTAAATAAAAAACATCAATTTTTCCTAAATGCATCTTAAATGCACTCAGTCCATCAAAATGTGTTTCTATATTACGGTTTCAAAAAATTTGTGCACCCGATTATATTTGGTTCTGATTCGGTCCCTGATTTGAGTTTGTGTGAATATAACTACTATTGTCTTATAAAAAAATTGAGTTTTTTTATGAGGAACAAATGCGTTTTTAGGAAATGTTAATAGTTTAATATTGTCCTGACATTCTAGTTTTGAGATCATACATTACGGCGCGAGCGTTGATGGGGACAAGATTTGTGGTCAAGAAACGTAGATTGTTTTGTCTACGGCGTAAGGCCAAAGCCTTACCTACGCCGTATATGCTATTTATTTTATGTTATTTTCTTCGTTTGTCTACGAAGGGAGACTTCGTCTACGCCGTAGTAATAACGATTCCACAATCTTTTATTATTTATCTAGGTCGTTTTTACTTTAATTATGTTTCTTTTTGTGCAAGTTTCAATTCCCTATAAATATAGGGCTCATTATCAATGTAATTCACTTTTGGATTATTAATAAACTTGTGTTTTAGAGTTATCTCTTGTTTGGGTTTTATTCTCTTGAGATGCGCCTCGTTTATCTACCATTGGATTAAGGTTTATCTAAATTCGTTTCCGCGTCCTGCATTAAGTGTTCTACAGCGTTGGAAGGATGATTGCACTCGACGCACAAAGATAGGTTAGCTCTTAACAATATATTTTATCGATTAAACCTAGTAAGTTTATGAACTACAATATACAACATGCCAGAAACATAGCAGATCAATAATAAACGCGAGTAATTAATAAAAAAGAAAGAGCTGAAAATCGCCATATACTATTACAAATTCATAGTTGAATGAGACTGGACTGATAAATTGATTACATAGTTATGCATCAATAAAACTTGATGCAAACCAAAACTCTAGAATCTATTGTAGATACCAAGTAATAACTCGTTGAAATGGAGAACAAGAAGTCTGAAGTAGGTGTGATCCAATTTTGAAATATAGCATGTTTAGAAACTTGGTCATCAATCAAAAATTTATAAATGCAAAACGTAAGTTTCAACAGTAGTAATTGCACCAAAGTCTTGATAGTAGAAGCTAATTTTCATAACGAATGGAATACATAATCTTGGAGGGAATTATATACATCACTAAGGATCAAAAGAGAATAATCCAATAAGAAGGATAAGAAATAACTATAACTACACACTAGAGATGCATGAATTTGACTTGGATGCATCTCTAATCTTTTAGATGCATCATAATATATTTTCTAGCTAAAAATTAAATACATCTATACTACCTTATAATGTATTTAGGACATCTATATTTAGAAGTCTTAAAATGTTTAAGATCAAAAATATTTCTTTAATAGGAAAGATGCATACACATATAATTAAAAGCCTAGAATTTAAGTGGCTTTAAAAAGTCTAGGTTGTTACAAGTATAGCTTTCAATGCTTGTAATCTTTTAAGACTTAGAAGAAAAGAAGCATACTGTACACCACTTTAATGCACATAATTTTCAGACTTACAAGACAAGAAGTATAATGTACACCACTTTAATGCACTAAAAAAACACATTAATACTAGTTAATGTAGTCAATTAATTAACTGGTTAATAAATACAATTAATACCGTTATTCAAACACCCTTTACATAAGAAATACAAATTATCAAGCATATTGTACAACCAAATTAAACACAATTTTCCTACATTAAATGTCACTAATACAAATAATAAAACACATTATACAAATATTCAAGCATGAATGGGCAACGGACCAAATGGATTTGAGCCGAACGGGTGCGGGCCAAACAGGCTCGAGCCCAAACGGGCACGAGCTAAACGAAATTCTTAATATCCGTAAATTTATAGTCAAAAGAAACATAATAAACTAACATACATGATTCAACGAAAAAATTAATTTCAGGGTATCCGCCGCTGCAATGCGCGGCTACCCTGCTAGTATACATATAATAGATGCATTTCATCAAGTTAGACGAATCATATGTATTTTTCGTTTTTTGCGGGTCAAATTTGTTGCTAATTCTACTTTACATCGTTTAAACTTCAAAATCGCTTTCGAAACTAATTGTGATGCATCTAAATGAATAGAGATGCATCTAATTCAAGTCGATGCATCTTAAATATACGATTATAGTTATTTCTCATTCTTCTTATTTTAAGTTTTCTTCTCACTGGATCCTTACCCATACATACATTACTAATAAAATTTCAAAAATTGCATATTTTTTCAAAATATAAATTTTCAATGCATGATGTACAATATTATTAAAGCATGTTTGAAAAAATATGTAAATATTAAATTTTTATTAAGAATATATGTAAATGCCCCATAATCTTAAAGAATGCTAGTACATATTAAATATAAATACGTAGAAGTCATAAAACCAGTATCATAAGGCTAACTACACTGGAACTGAAATTATCAGTCGAGTGCTTGGGACGACCGACTTTGAAGTCGGTTACTACCACAGTGGGACAAAGGTCAAATTTCGGTCGAGTGAAAAAAAAAAAAAAAAAAAAAAAACTATCGGTCGAAATTACGACCGATTTTTACAACACCCTCTGTATAGTTTTAGTGATAAATATTAACTCGGTCATCGACAGTGGCAACTATATCATGTGTGGTCACTGAAGAGAGAAAGCTGATGTGCAGGAGATGACCCGGGTCACCACTGTGCCCTGCCTAATCTGTCTAATATGCATATAATCTAAACCAAAACCCATTATCAAACACCTGTATTTTCCATTATAAAATAGGATCATAATTTGTCCATGAAAGTTATATTAATTTCATCTTAAATTTAAAGAGTTGATTTGCACACTTTTATTTTTTATTTGCACACTCTAATTTGTGTATTTAACAGTTGTATATTTATTATATATTGCTTTATTAATTTGTACATTTGATTGTGCAAATAATAAATCTCAACCTATATATAGAACAAGTGTGATTGCTATTTTTAGATGCAAAAACTCTCCCAAAATTCTAAAAGAATGACACGTGGAAACATCACCACTTTTAGTAAGATTTCCATTTTTTTTTGAACAAATTCTGGAGAAAAATAAGGGGATAAAATTCAAATGCAATTCGGTGGAGCAAATTCAAAACAAAAACCCCTTGAACTAAGGAAACTTTTAAATCCTCTGCCAAAATCAAACACACACAGCCATAAACAACGCACAAATCATTAATTATTCAATTCCGTTTTTCAAATATATGATTTCAATTCCGATTTTCAAATATATGATTTCAATTCCGATTGGTCGTTTCTACTTTACAACTCGATCATACAATCGCAGAAACAACAAATCATCACAAATCAACCATATTCAGTTTAAGGTAATTTTTATTTTTACTTTTTGTTCGGATTGAAACAAAATTAGGTTACTGAATGTTTGATTTTTTATGAAGTAAGGATTGATTTTGTATGTATTTATGGATTTTGATTATTGGATTGAGTTTTGAAATCAACCTTGACTCCATATGAAGGTTAATGAATCATGCCCGCCAACTGTTTGTTAATTTGTCTATTTGAGCAACTTATGTAACTGATGCAAATCAAGTGTTAGATGAAATGCCTGAATGAGAAATAAAATCTTATTTCGTTTCTAAAGTTTTCTTTTGTTGAATATAATGTTATACTATGGTTATGTTTTTATTGTTGAAAAGTTGTATGGTGTTATAATGTTGGGATTGATGGGATTGATGCATTGCTTCCGTTTGTTGAGCACAACTGCTTCCGCAATCACAATCGATCACACAAATCTAAAGCTTCATCTTTTTTAAAGCTTCAATTAATTATATTACTTTGCACTTAAGGTTTGAATTTGACGGGGTAGCTTACTTCTCTGTGTGAATTTGGTGGTGGAAAAGTCGAGAAAACACTCGAAGTTTACTGAGAAGACCACTTTCCATTGCTCATGCAAGTATGCAACGATTGAAGAAGTCAAAGTGAGTACGTTCCCTATAACAAAATTCTATAATGATTAGTGCCTTAAATTTCATAAACAAGTAAATTTTAATCACGATTCTTTGTCTACGTTTGCAGCCATTCATAATCGATGTTTAAGTAGAGATTTAGAGAAAGACCACATATGGTCGAGATCGTCAAAGAACTTGAGGCTGCAATTCATCAACATGTAAGTTTTTATCATATCAGTTGTCACTTATCAATTACATTAAATTCATGAGAAACAACGATCAATATCAGAAGTATCGAATAACTTGAGCTTGCAATATTTAATTAGAGGTCATCAAAGAACTTTAGAAACTTATAATGGATGTCGTGATCACTTATTCAATTAGTTGTTTGAATAGGGGTTGTTTGGAATTGCTTATAAGTTGTTTATTTAACTATCTGTTTATATAGGGGTTATGTGGGTGTGGGAATTAAAACTGTGTCGTCCCAATTATAACACGCAATTTTTTCAGTTTGCAGCTACTATTGCCGCTTCATCGGGACATATGAAAGACAAGATGATGAAAACTGACTTGGCGGTTGTATCTGCTTCCAGCTTGATGGTAACTTAGTGTGTGGAAGCTGCAGAGGCTATGGGTGTTGAGTGTGACCATTTGGCATCGGTTGTTAGCTATTCGGTTAATGTTCGGTCACATGGCGATATCATGACTTTAACAGCTCTTGCCGCTACTGGTAACAGTTGGTTTTTTAAAATATTTCGTTTGGGGGTCATTATATGATTCTTCTGTTTGTAGAATGCAAACAATCATTAATGAGAAAACAATGTAGAACGAACTATTTCAAAACGTTATATTCTGATTTGTAAAAGGTTTAAAGCATCAAACACTAAAGTCATACTCCCATTCTGTTGATACTAATTTTGTCTCTTTGTAGCAGATATTGTGTTGGATGTTTGGAAAGATATGTCACCTTGGTCGGGTCACCACATATTACACGTAAAGCTCATTATAAGAAGGCCAATATACATTCGAGATCTAAGGTACATGATGCGCCGAAAGGCGCTGATACATGGTAAATCAACTGCAAGATTTATAAGCTATGCACTATGAAGTACTTAAAGCTGCAAATTTGATAGCTTCGAAGCAAGAAGACACGGAGAAAACTGTAAGTTCTCATATACTACATACGTTTTCACTAAAGGTGGTAAAATGGTCAGGCTGGGTAACGGGTCAAAATGGGTAGTTTTTGGTAAAGAAATTCTAAAACAGTCCCGTTATACCCGAATTCTATAAACAAATTTACAAGTATGATTTATGTGTGCAAGTCGAGATTGCGTATTCAAAAGAATGCATTTTTTAAACGCAACAGGCAACTAAAGCAAAGAATCCCTTAATTCATAGAAATGCGCACTTTTTAATGCTAGAATGAAATTGCTTAGTGTAAGTTTGATGCTATAATTCTGTTGTATGCAATCAGTTTGTTTATCTCATCACAATCTAATGCAATTCCTGCTACAAGTTATTTATTCTTTTCGTAACATTTGGTGACATGCAATCTACCACTATTATTAGTGCACGGTATGATGCATGTTTCGTACATGTTGTCCAGTTTCTTATCTACATCTATGGTGTAATATACTGTCACATGAAGTCATTCACTAGAACTTTTTTTGTAGTATTGTTTCATTGTCACTATAAGAAGCTATTGACTCTACTGGTTTGGGTATACAAGACACAAGACACATCTTATATTTATTATTGAAATTTTAGACATATTGTAATTTGAACAGGAAAGAGGAGTGCTTTGGTCATATCATGACACCGTTGAGGATTGTGGTGCTTGATTTGGATTTGCTGTGTGAATATGATGCTTGCGGAAACAAAGAGGGTGCATAATCAAGTTATAAGGTTTATGTGCAAGTAAGTATTTCTCCTTTCCGGTAAACCCGTTTTCTATATTTACGGTACAAGGAGGCTACAAGATGGATGTCCCAATTTAATGACAATATGTTTTTATCAATTTTCTTCTGGTGCTTTCAGTTTGGAAGTTACTTTTCTGGTATTTTTGTGTGTTACTATAATGAATTTCATCTTGCAAAGTCAAGGCTTGTGTTTGTTTATTGATATGAAAAGTTGTCACCATTTTTTATTTTAATGGTTATTTGCCCTGTCCAGATTTTTGGTTGGTTAATGTAAATACGTAATGCGTTGTTGACCCATTTAAGTGTTATGTTAACTCACGTAATGGTTGTGGCCAATGGTTATTTGTACAATATACTTAATAGTGTTTTTTTTATGACACTGCAGCTTGCAAAAGGGGTGTTAGGTTCCTAACTTACTACTGCAGCAAGGGGTGTTTGGTTGCTGCGGCGGGGGCATTTAGAACATATCATTTATGATACTATTAAACATTGTTTTAAATATTGTCTACGTTGTTGTGTTCCATGGTTTGTGCTCTTTTTTCCCAGCTAATGTTAAATGTTTTGATGGTATTTTTTTTCCCCCGGAGCGGTTTAGCAATAGTATTGCCTGACCCTTTTTACTTTTATTCATAGTATCAAAGAGTCGCAATTGGCCCCTGATCATTATATGATTGTGAACAAAGTATGATGATCATGTCGTTATGTTTGCCATATATAATCTCGATCCTTTACTTTTTGAGACTGATGAAAAAGGCCTATGTAACATTCATTTGATGAGTTCATTATCAATACATAAGAATCAATTTTGTGTTGATATGTTAAAGAGTACGAGGATGATTCCGTAGACACCACTAATGATACATATATTCCTTTCATTATGTATTTTTTTTTTTAAATTGAATGCGTATTCGTATGGTATTTTGATGTTTTATTTTATTAATATACTATTAATTGAAATAAACTGATAGAGCTAGCCCGCCCATCGGGCGGGTCTTGAAGCTAGTAAGAGTATATAAATCAATTTTTTAAATTTTATTATGTTATATTGTACTTGTTAGTTAGAGCTTTTATTTTAGGGAATATATTAGCTACAACTTTTGTAGCTAATTGGTTACAATATTATGCTATAAATGTGGGTTCTGATTCTTTTTTGTGGGTCTGTGATTTTTTTCTGTTGGTCTCCGATTCATTGTATGTGTATTTCTTGTGAAGAATTATAGCCAATTGGTTACAAAAATTGTAGCCAAGCTATCCTTATATTTTAATAAGTCTTTACCTATTACTTAAAAATGCATCAAACTTGACATTTTTTACCGTTGTATGTAGCCATGTTATTTTTTTTTCTAATGTGTGAGTAAACTTTCAAATTAAATACATTGTGTGTATTTTGTGACCATTTTAACCTTACATTTTTCAAATTTTGAAGGATAAAATGGTTATTTTACAAGGCTGAATAGTCACAAAATACACACAATGTACCAAATTCGAAAGTTTAGTCACACATTAGAAAAAAAACAACATGTCTACATACAACGATAAAATGTGTCAAGTTTGATACACTTTTAGATAATTATCCCCTACAAAATACCTATAGTCTAATGGTTATCTTTTACATGTATTCAGGGAAGGTACAATAATCATCTTCATATTTGTTATTGGGTTTTTCTAACATAAATTCAAGTGCATGTTAAGTTATGTTTATTATGAAGTAAACATGTATTTTTTTTTATTATTATTTTTTTTATATCAAAAAATATATTTAATTCTCATTAAATATACTTATAAATTACTATGAATAAATGTAATTTTAAATTTAATAATCTCTTAGTTTATTTTATATAGCAGGGTACCCGCGCGATGCCGCGGCGGGTACCCTGTGACTAAATTTTCCGACGAACAAATGTTATTTTGTTTTAGGCTGTTGGATTTAGATTAATGTTTTGGAATCTTAATTAGATTGTACATTGTTGTTAAATAGTTGTATATTTTGGTGAAGAGGTGAATTAACTTGTGTAATAATTATATGTGTTGAATAGTGTTTTTTACTTTTATTTGTGCTTCAACTACTTGTAAATTATGCTTTTTCACTTGTATTTTTGAATGAAGGTGTGTTTTTAATAATGTATTAATTGTAATATATGTGCTTTAGATACTTGTAAATAATGCTTTCAAGGTTGTATTTGCTTAAAATTGTATTAATGGTGGTCTTAAAATATTAAAGAGGAGGGAAGTGCCTTCCTCTATTATAAGTAGTATAGATAAACGCAAATATGTGCCTTTCAAAACACATTTTAATAAATTCCTTTATTATTTACAAAAACTAATGTGAGTGGCAAAACATACAAAATGTGAGGGCGTTGGCAATGGGTGCGGGGACAAGCGGTGCGGGGTGTTTCCCGCACGGGAACACCGCCGCCGGCTGCACGGTGGAGACGCGGGAGGACCCCGTTCGAGGAAGTTTACTGCACGGTGGGGAGAAGAATATGACCGTTGGAGAAGGAAAAGGGACGTTGGGGAGGTAACGGTTAGTTTTTATTTATTATTATTATTATTTTTTTTTGATATATATAGACTTGTTGTTGTGGTGTTATTGANAAAAAAAAAAAAAAAACATTCCACTGCTAAAAAAAAAAGAAGAAAACGAACGTTGGTTCTTTTGAATATGACGATTGCAGGTATATGCAGTCTTGAAGAAGAAGTAGGTCAAATAGTCAACCAAAACTAATGTATTTTTTATGGCCCATTTCTTATGTAACATTTTGACTTTGGGCTCTGAGTCCAATATGCTATATGAGATTATTATGAGTATTCTTTCCAAAAAGGGTTTGTGCATTGTTAACACAAGGTGTACGTACCTTGTACATTCTTTGATATTATATTTACATTGGGTTCATTATAATCTATAGGATTTTCAATAATATTTGGCAGTTTACTTTGTTCGCATTTCAATATTTTATTTTATGATATATATGTGTCATGAATTGGCAATAACTTAGTTAAACATACTAGGTTTTCAAGAAAAGTAAATTACATAATGGATTTGAATAAAAAGAGTCAAAAAAGAATAAGAAAGTCAAAACAGAAAAAAGAAAAAAGAAAAAGAAAAAAAAAGTGAGTGAAGGGTGAGGGGTGTGTTGCCAACAAAAAATGAGTGAGGGAAGGAAAAAGTGGGGGATGATGTGGCATAAAGGGATTGGGTGTAAGTGAGTGAAAGGATTTGAGGTGAGGGGTGTGTTGCCAACCCCTGACAAGTAAATGTAAAACAAATATCTTCCTCTATTTTCTTTTACTTTATGCATCTTTCAACATCGATAGTGATCTATAAATATTGGCTCCACACCCTCTATAATTTAGCCCTTTGTCGTATTCGGCTCTAATAATTAATTTTGGTCGCGTTTAATTAATTTTTTTGTTTACTTTCTAACATAGTTAATGCAATATCGATTGTAATAGGGATTGGTTCAATTCTTTCTTTGGTTATTGATTGATGCTTTTTAACTGATTGGATAAGTATCTTTTATATAATAAAAGAATTACATCATTTCGGAGGTTTTTTGAAAATCCCTTCTCAATGTAAAAAAAATTGGACCCATAGGAGAGCACGATTTTGCCACGTAAGCAAAATCGAGAGACGTGATTGGTCAATAGAAAGTCAAAATTGAATCCAATTTGGTCAAAATTAAAAAATTTGGTGGAGAAATTTGGTTAAGAAAAAAAATGCATAAAAATATAGGTGTCAAATTTATGAAAATAAAAACTTAAAGAAAGAGGAAGTAATTAATAAAACTTTAGTGGTTGAATTTTAAATAAATTATATAGAGCTAAGTGTAAAATTACAAGTTTCCATGTTTTTTAATAACTTTAGAAAAAACACAAATAACCCCTTACACTTTATACCCCTTATACTTTACAATATTAATTTTGTTTAAAATTACATGAGTATTAGTATTAGTTTATATTTTAATTTCATTAACACTCATTATATGCTACTAAACTCGCACATTTTATATAACATGATATCTTAAAGTTAAAAAATAACATCAACATCAACCTCAGCATGTCTTCCACTTAAAAACATTATACAAAGCTAATTATTAAAAAAATAATAATAAAAAATAAAAAATAAATAAATAAAAATTAAACTTATTGTGTTATGGTAATTGAATAAGCCAATAAGCACCTTTAATAAGCATAACCAAACACCCCTTTAGTTCTAATATGAAGTTTTCTTATTTGATGTTGTAACTAACTTTGTTGTTGTTCTCACTATAATGCAACATGTAAGTGGTTTTTGCAGTTTTATGATCTTATCACACACACTAAAGTGTAATGCAATTTGTTGTGTGCGTTTTAGAGGATGATTAAGTACTAACACATGATTGTCATGGAAGGATTTTCTACGCCTGCTCAATGTATGAATGTATAATTAAGTTGAGTTGTTGATTTAGATAATACATGAATGTGTTTTATGTACCAAATATGTATTGTAGTGCCTATATGGGGAATTTTATGGTGGGAATTCTTAGCAGGTGTCTTTGAATGAGTTAATGAAACTTGGCAGGTGTTTGCTGTCATTGATAACACTATGGGTGTCAACTAACGGTCTAAAATATGAGAAATGAAAGGTCGGTAAGGATTTATGACAATCCTAAAAGACTTGCGAATGTACTCTTTGTCATTTTTTCATGCATTTATAGTTTACTTATACAAGTAACTATAATTTCGTTATATAGGTCGGTCTCAGAGAAAAATTATTTTTATACATTATACATAAACATAAGATTAAATTTGAGTTCTACCCATTACATATTTTTTTGTTTCTCTTTATGTAATAAAGAAGCTATAGTGTAAACATCTATGTTAATTTGGTATTTATGATCAAACATGAGAAGTAAATAGCACAAATTTATGAAATGCAATTTTCCAAACAAAAATGTAAATTAGTAAACATGGTATGATGGTTATTCACAATTAAGGAAATGAATCAATCTTCAAAGCTATCTAAATATGTTACATATTTTAACGAAAATATAAGTAAAGAAATACCACACTTACAAAACACATCGTAAATTGATAGCATGGGTTTGCAAAACTAAAAGCATGTCACTAACATCTCATGCAAGGCAAGTATTATCATGTGATTTGGCTTGAATAATAAAATATAATTTTTAATCCAAAATCATTCTCCTAAAATGATATGTAGATTATAACATATATACATATGATTTTTTATTTTTAGTCCACCAAGTAAAACCAATTGAAACATGTTAAGTGATTCATTTCTTAATCGATAATAATACATAATCAAAATGAGATTTTAAAAACCCTGTGCGTGCACAGGTATTATAACTAGTATATGTTTATGGAAATTTACCTTTTTGTGTGACATAACTTCTTGGTGTTTGAAAACCAACAATTATTGGTTTTGTTGTTTCTACTTTCTAGAAATGTGCTTTTATATATATGTGAGAAAAACAAACCAAGCATGTTGAGTGATATAGTATAGATTTGATACGAATTGAGTCGTACCTGAAATTACAATGAGTAAAAGAATTAGAGAACCGCGCCGGAACTGAAAACCGGACTAGAATCGAGAGAAACCGAACCGGATTTAGACCTCATGATTTTGGTTCTGGTTCTTAAGTTTGCGTTTTTTCGGTTCTTGGGTAGGTTCGGTTCCGGTCCACCGGTTCTCGGTTCCGAAGCCGAATACTCAATAATTCTAGAAACATGTAATTTTCTTTACTTCTCATATTCAAAACATTTCATGAAATACATTTGTCTCTAAAACCATGAGAAAGTCAATGACACTTCTTGGTTCGATCTAACAAAACCACAACTCGGTTTTGGTCCGGTTCTCTTGTTATTTTTGTTATTTCCTATTAAAGACGATGTGATTGTGAAAGATATATAAGAACAATTCGAGAAACTAATCGAAAGAGATAAAGGGAAACGAACGATGAAAACATAAACGTTTTAGTTATTTAGTTGGACAAAGTTTGAAGTTATTTATTTTGCTTTTCGGATTGTTATGTGTCATTGTTTTGTTATAGATTTGAACAATGTGAAACTATAAAATGATTGTTTGTTTGAGTTTATACTTTATTTGTTATACGTTATTGGTTTTAACGTCAATAGTTGCAAATGCTAAAAATTCAATTTTTTTTGTTTTTTTATTAGCATAATTCATTAGTGCATAAGGTTTTTTATTTTATTTTTTTAGAAAATCGGTTTTTAGCCGGGTAGACCCGAAGAACCAGAACACCATAAATTATATTCGGTTCGGTTTTTGGTTCCTACTTACTACAAAATTCGGTTCCCAAATCTATCGAGTCCATTTTCGGTTCCAACTGATTTCGGAAAAATGCTCATCCCTACCTAAAATCAATACGTATAAAAATATGTAAGCGTTACTAAAATAATTATATTTACGAAATCGTGATTCTGATTTGACCCTTGATGCAGTACTTACAGGTTCAATTTGTAGTCATTGAGAGATAAAATTTCATATGTTAGAAACAAAAAATGATAAAAGTATAGGGATTAAACAATATTTAAAATATAAATTAGTTGTAGACGATGTTATCATTTTTAATTGTTCAAGTACAAGGCCTGAAGTAGATACAAAGATAAAGTAGAAGGGTGTATTATGTAAATATGTTTAGAAAGTTGTTAGAAGCAGTTATTTTCCTCTCTTTTGTATATAAACAGATGTACTCACTTCATTTCACTTCAATGAAACTTTTCCCAAATTAATCCTTTCATTCTTTCATTTCACTTGTTCTTTCATTTACATCACTGTTAGTTCTCATGGTATCAGAGATACTAACAATGGTGATTTCATCTACATTGCGTTCGTTATTGTGATTCTGTTAGTTGTTATCACAATAGAACCGTGCAATCTGTTAGTTGTTAGTCTGTTATTCTGTTATAACTAAAAGCTTCCGCTGGTTTAACAATGGCTCCTTCATCAAGTTTTGATGGTGCTGCTAGTGATTCTTCATCTCTGTTTCAAAATCCCCTGTTCTTGCATCCATCTGATGGTCCTGGTTCATTGTGTGTTCAAGAAAAGTTAACAGGATCACAAAACTACAGATCATGGAGGCGTGCCTTTGAAATTGGTCTCTCTACTAAGCGTAAATTGGGATTCATTAGAGGTACTGTTCCTAGATCTCTTACTGATGTGAATTTGGCTGAACAATGGGATACTTGCAACAATTTGGTAATAAGTTGGATTATGAGTTCTGTATCTGAATCAATTGGAAAATCTGTTATGTTTGTTGGAACTGCATATGAAATTTGGCAACAACTTGAGAAGAGATTTGCTTTGAGTAATGGTTCTAGAAAGTATAAACTCAATAGGGAGACTTATGATATTGTTCAACAAGGTGAATCAATAAGTGATTACTACACTAGAATGAAATGTGTATGGGAAGAATTGGATTCTATGAATGTCTTACCTAGAGTTACAAACATTACTCAAGAAATTTCAGTTTTCTTGGCTGCCATTAACACACAAAAGGAAGAACAGAGATTGTTTCAATTTCTTAATGGTTTGGATGAAAAATATGGTGCACAGAGAAGTCAGTTACTCATGAGTACACCTTTGCCAAGTGTTGAAACTGCTTGTTCTTTGTTACAACAAGAGGAAAGTCAAAGAGATGTTTTCAACAGTGCATTAGGTGTTGATTCTACTGCATTGTATGGTAAAAGTGATTCTAAAGATAAATGTACAATCTGTGGATTCAAGTGGCATCCTCCTGAGAAGTGTTGGGAGAAAGTGGGATACCCAGTGTGGCATTACAAGTATAAGCAAGGTTTGACAAAGGCAAAACAAGGTCAAGGCAAAACTGGTCAATTCAAGAAAGTAGCAGCCAATGTGGCTAGTGTGGAGTCTGGTAATTTTGTGTTCACATCCAAGCAATTTGAACAACTTTTGAAAAGTTTGCCTCAATTTGAGAAGTCTCAAGATCAGAAGTGTGATACTGATGAAGAATTGGAAGTGGAGAATGTTGCAGGTATATCTTGTTTCTATTGTCTTTCCTGTTCAAATGGTATAATTCAAGGGTGGATAATAGATACAGGAGCATCTGATCATATGACACCTTGTTCTGATTACCTGCAAACACCTTTTTATCTCCAGTATAAACAACAGATTAACTTACCCAATGGTCAAACTTCAATCATTTCTCAGATTGGTAATGCAAAACTTAATAATGGTTTGGTGCTTAAGGATGTGTTACTTGTGCCTGATTTCAAGTTTAGCTTACTATCTGTGTCAAAGTTGGCTGAGGATTCAAATTGTTTTGTCACATTTTACTCACAGTTCTGTGTCATCCAGGACTTGGTTTCAAGGAAGGTGTTAGGCCTGGGTAAGAAAAGACATGGA
>LBNU01005590.1:15279-33751 GCA_014162995.1 Artemisia annua | reverse complement strand
TTTTGAAAAATAATATTTTTTTAAATAATTATTTAAAAAATTATTTTCGAAAATTATTTAAAAAAATATTATTTTTCAAAATTTTTTTTCGAAAATTTTTTTTCGAAATTTTTTTATTTTCTAATTTTTGTTTTTCAAAATATTTTTTTTTTTTTTTTTTTCCTATTTTTTTTCGAAAATATTTTTTTTAAATTATTAATTTTTTTATTTTCTATTTTTTTAAAAATTTATATATATATATTTTTTTATTTTCTAATTTTTAAATTTTTTTTCCTATTTTTTTTTCGAAAATATTTTTTTTGAATTATTTTTGTGGTGATGGACTTTCCATGAAATGGTTATACATATGCAAGGACCAAACATGTAACTTTCTAACAAAGTTAGTTAACGGAAGTTAGGAAAATACCCAAATCTGCCAAAAAAAAAAAGTTGAGAACCTTTATATGCAAGAAAAAAAGTTGGATAACTTGATTGTATATGAACCCTAACTTTGATGCCTTTTTGTGCCATTTGCCCTATGCGCTAATATATCATAATTTAAGATGCATGTAAAAAGTTGTAATAAAACAATTTTGAGTTCTTAAGGCAAAAATGACAAGTAATGAGGATATCTAAAAGTTTTGAGACGTTAAGGGTCTTCGTTCTCACCGTTAAAAAAAAATAATAAGAAAAAAATAAAAAAAAATAAAAAAAGATCTTCATTCTTATTATTCCGAACCCTACTAGAGAGCTTTTCGTTTGTCGATTAGGGTCAAAACCTGAACCAACAATTATTTTGGCATGCCGTTTTCTCTTCTCAAGGTTGTTCACATTACTATTGGTTATTGTTTAGGTACATGAAATTCTTATTTCTTGCTATAGATAGTTTAATTTGATGTTAGTTACTTGTTTGCTCAAATTTGTATTCTTAAAGTAACTCTCATGGGTATCATTCATTTCTAATTTGGTATATGGATTCGCTGGTTCCTTTCGAATGCTTCTCTCATTTTGAAACCCACATCTTTTTCTCTTAATGGCATGTTCCACAATTAGCGGGTGTTTGGGAGTGTGTTTGTAAGCAGATTCTTATTGCCTTTTGAAAACACAAAAATCTAGTTGCAGGTGTTTGGGTATGAAAAGATGAAAATCACTTATTTGTATTTTGAACATTATCAAAACATCAGCTTGTATATTAAGGGGGTTTTTTCCAAGATGACAAACCTTATAAACCTAGGAAGAGGCTTATATGAATCGACTAAGATATCCTGAATAGGGCGAAGAATCCCGTTAGAAAGTTATGCTAAATCTTCGTTCTCAACACCACGTACATTAGGATTCAATAAAAAGCTAGGGTTTTGATTCAACGAAGCATGCATTAATGAAACCTTAGCAAATCGGATGCCCCCATGAGGGTATGCTCAATCGCATAGTACCTCAAGGAAAGGGACTAGAGAAAGATTGGCTTGCTCTTTGTAAACAAGGATGAACAAATGAATACATGAAGCCATGTATTTAATATATCCACAACATTGGGCATTTCTATCCCAGGCGAGTGGGATACGGGGTGTTTGGCCCAATCCTAGCCCAAGGGTCTCTAATCTTTTCCGCCTTTTAATCTAACGGTCGCTGGGTACCGTTAAGTGCTTATTTCGTGAATTTAATAATTATTCGTATAATACATAATTATTATTACACTTGAAAACTCTCGTACAAAGTGTGAATCCGAAGTCTTCGTGTTCGATCCGGACATATTCATTGCTTTTGAGGTACGCATTTCCTTTTTATGTTTGGTTAATTAATTACTTGTATTTGATCTATTCCGCTGCATACTCTTAAATGTTTATGTGTTTATGTCTTTTATATTATTCACATATTCCAACACTAGCTTCCGCAAAACTTATGGACACACTTGAGAGACTTTGTGGAATAAGAGATCGGGAGTCGAGTCTCGGCTCGTCTCACTACATGTGGTGCTCTTCTGAATAAGGAGAGTTTCCAGAGCTATTCTTTATTCCTGCAACCGATAGTATGTCTCACTTAGTATTTATTGATAATATCTTTTTATTAATGAAAATTTAAAAATTAACCACTCATTTTTATACAAACAAAAATAATATGGCAGCCATTTATCATATTATCGAGTGAAGGATTAATATTTTAACAAGTACTGTACTTATTCTAACATGTCACACTGAACTACTTTGCCGAATCCTTCTCTATCAAATTATATCTATCATTTCTATTTTAAAATATCTCAAAAACAATAGTCTCTTTCTTTCTCACAACTCATTAAAAAATAGTTTAAATAAATAGTGATTTTATTTTTGATAAATTGTTTATTTTACAATAATTTTAAAACAGATAGAGTAGTGTTGTGTTTGTTTTAGGGGTGAGCATCGGGCCGGTCCGACTCCCGTCCCGACCCGATACCGACAGTCCCGACTCCCGATTTCGCCGGAAAACCAAACCGACTCCCGTCTCGAAACCAGTCGGTTCGGTATCGGGACACTCCCGATTGGTCGGGATCGGTCAGATTTGTCGGTTTTCTTTGTTGTTTTTCGGTTTCCATCCCGTCCCGACCCGATACCGACAGTCTCGACTCCCGATTGGCCGGAAAACGTAAACCTACTCCCGACCCGTTTACTAGTCGGGATCGGAATCGGGACGGCGGGATGGTCGGAATCGGTACGGGAGGCGATAGTCGGTCGGGTATGCTCAGCCTTAGTTTGTTTTTCAGAAAGAGGCTCTTAATAGCCTCTGAATCTGAACCGTTCAGACGCGGTAAGACATTTTGGCCGTTTAGACCGTTCGTTTGTTTTTTTTTTCCGTTCAGACGCGGTCAGAGACAGTAAGATTTTAATGGTCTATACTTGAGAGAGGTGTCTTAATGCCTCTTGTTGACAGAAAAATAACCAAAAAAAAAGAAAAAAAGAAAATTAGTACGAGCAAGCAAATGTGCGGTTCAAACATGAGTTTTTTTTTTCGTTCAGATGCGGTCAGATTCAGACATTTACGCCTCAGATTCAAATTCAAATGTGCGGTTCAGATTCAGATTCAGAGCCTCTTAAAAAATAAACACCACCTTTTATTTAAAAAATAACAATGTTGTATATTCATGCTAAAAAGTTTGTATCATTACGTTATAATAGGAATGCCTCTTTTGATCATTTTACATGTTAAATCATAAATAATATGATTTTTCAAACGCTAAAAAAACTGATTGTCTGATTATTGCAATAGCAAACCGCATAATCAAATCCAAACATTATATTTCAAAATTACGTTTTGTAACATTTGATTATCTTATTATCCGTTTTCAAAACACATAATCTATTCCAAACACAGTCTTAGATGTGAAGTTTTATTGAGTAACTTCGCGACTTAGAAATGTAATAAAATAACCAATTATGTATATGCTGAATTTTAGCTCAATATATCTCAACTATCAAGTTGCTTGCGAATTTTTTGATACCAACTATCCAAATTGACTGAAATCCTATTAGCTTAATAAATTTATAGTTTGTAATGTTAAAGATTTTTTTATAAAGTTATATTAAATTTTTAATACTTATATAATTATAATACCTGTACATGCACGAATTTTTACACATTCTTTTTATTATTTATTAATATGATTAATATTTTGTATATATTTTTGTTATACGAATGATTTGACTTTGTTTAACTGACATGATATTTAAGTGAATATTGTTTGAATTTAATTATCTATATCATGTTCTAGACATTATGTTTGTTTAGTAGCACATAATTACTTTAAAAAATATATTTTGTTGTTATATGTAGAATCACGTCTATTTATTTTCATCTTATAGTAATATACTAACGTGTAAGGCTGTGCCTCAATTTTGATATTTATATTACTGTTAATAATAATTTAAGTCGATTTTTAAACCACACGGGTTACACTTACAAAGAAGAATAACATTAGTCGTTATTGAATGAAGATAGTTAAAAAATATTTTTACCGAATATGCTTACTTAATCTCATAAATAGGAATAATATGAGTCGTCATATATGTGTAATATCGTGTATTCATTTACATGTTACCGTAACTCATGTTCTTCTTTTTATATTTATAATTCCTTGCAAATACAATAGTTTAATATACGCTGATAATAATATTTATAAAGAAACAACGTGTTATTGTATTTTTGTTATAAAATATAACTATTAAGGAATATAAAGTCGTATTTATTAAATTTATAAAATATTAAAAAAAATAAAAACTAATAAATATACATCATTTAAAATTTAGCAACTAATGTTTAATTAATTACCCCTTTATTTTTTAATTTTTTTTAAACAAAATTGGCACATGTATTTTTTTTAGTATATCTCTACTACTTATAAAGAGTGTATTTTATTTATTATTATTATTATTATTATTTTGAAATTTGAATCTTGAAATCTTAAAACTTAAATTGATGTAGTTTGCCAAAATATCTTTAAGTATNAAAAAAAAAAAAAAAAAAAAAAAAAAGTACGAGCAAGCAACTGTGCGGTTCAAACATGAGTTTTTTTTTTCCGTTCAGATGCGGTCAGATTCATACATTTACACTCAGATTCTGATTCAGATATGCGGTTCAGATTCAGATTCAGAGCCTCTTAAAACACAAACACCATCTAAGCTATAAGTTCAAATAATATAAATAATGTTTACTTTAACAAACACAAAACAATACTTCTAATCTCAAAAGTTACTAAATATAGATCAGAAAGAAAAATAAAAAATAAAAAGGGAAAGTACAAGGAGGGTTCATACTAGATACCACGTGCAAACCAGTGTTAGATCCACCGTACAAAACAACCGTGTAATCTCAAAGCAGATCGGGATTCCTTCCAATTAAAATTACTAATTTGGCCTTGGGGTTCACGAACACGTGGGTACCTAGATAAGGGTCAAAAGGGGGTTTTTATATTTAAGCTGGCGGTTATTTTTGACTGCCTCAAAATGGGATACAAACCGCACGTGTGTTTCGACCCCTCACGTGATTTTGTTCTCCTTCCACATGCTCTCGTAACGGTTTGAACCGTAACACATACTTCTTCCATTTGTTTATGCAAAGAGTTTATAACGTAAGATTGTTAAATTGTATTTAATTCATAAATAGTTTTATTTACTTTCAAGATATTTGTGGATTTTTGTTGTCGTCAAATTGTTGAAGATGAATATCATACTTGCATGTATAAAACATTAGAAATGCTATTTCTTTTCACAAAACATTTCTGCTTATCCTTCCACTTATAAAGAGATTAGATCAAACGAGAAATAAAATTAAAATGAGAAGAATGAGAAGTAACTACAGCCGCACATTTCAGATGCACCTACAAAATAAGATGCATCTCTCATAAAATTCTCCTTCTTCATTTGAAATATATGGCTACAAACATTTCTCATTCTTCTTATTTTATTTTCTCTTCTTAGTGGATCCATTCCCACTTATAAGATCCTGACAAGTACGATAACTAAGGTTTAGATGAAAAAAGTATGATGAGTGAAACACAAATGTCAGATTTCTATACAAATTTTCACAAAAGGTGTAGATTGCCAGAAACTCCTGATCTCGGGTGCTTTTTGGCACCAGCCATTGTTCACCCCCACAATAGTTACAGTTTTATAAAAGGGAATTGATACTCAAACAACAAAAATTGATGCACACCACATAATATCACATCAGTAATATATATATTACAACATAATATGTGCATAATTGTAATGCGTGCATTAATTTATATGGTGTGAGTATAACTCCTTTTTGTAAAATTGTGTGTCATATTTATAGGGACACTTAATATAAGACAATCTTAATTTTTCTCTTATATACAGGTTCTGCTAAAACATGCTCAATGGAGACATCATAATATTAATTTATTAAATATTAATTCAATGTATGAATCACTATAATTAGATGTATATTTTAATTAATCCATTTATATGTACAATAAGTAATCTATGTACAATATATGTACAATAAGTAATCTATTCACAAAGTTGTTGTTAACAGTAGTAATACGTTTGCCATTTAACTATCGTGTTTGAGATATAACAGAGTATCTGGTGTTACTTAGGTTTCAGATATGTGTAATATACGTTGCCCATTCCACATGTTATTGAGTCAAAACTCAAAAGATATTTGATATCTTCTAATAGCCTAATAGATTAAGAGCTCACATTATTGAGATGGGCTGAAGATAATATGGGCCAATATTTATCAATAAAGACCCATCCAACTAAATTAAAGTAAGCAAGTAATCAACAATGCAGAAGCCCGTTTATATATAAACTAACCTTAAGTCATGTAATATTGCAATATGAACGAAAGATGATGTTATTGATTGCGTTTTTAGGTGATTACATTATTATTGTGTTTACCAAATGAAAATAATAATTAAATGATGTTTCTGTTAAAATAATATATTATGCTATATTCTTCAAACAAAGATGATTGTAAAACAACTTTAAAGATGATCCAAGCGTACAAAAATTTTGTTGATACAAAAAATTAAATATGAGCATAAAACAACTTTAAAGATTTAATTTCCGACTTACTTAAGCAACGAATAAGACTATTATAAATGAGCGTGACATAGCAAAACCGTTTTATTCATAGTAGATTTCATATAGCATAAAATAACATGTATAGTCGACATATTAACATGTGTAAATGGTTAAACGAATAGGGCTTTCCCTTTCCAGGTTACCTGAGGACGAACTTTTTTTGACTAAGATGTACTCGGCCTTACTGCATTAATCTGGAGACCGTTTCTGACCCTTCACTAGCCACCCCCCAAATGTACACACCTAGCGAGGTTAGAACACTTGACCTGTTGTGAGGAAACCAAAAACCTTACCGCTGGATCATTTGGTGGTGGTTCACATATTAACTTATGTGATTAAGCAAAAATACTCCTATTCATATCTAACAAACCTTATGGCCACGTTAAATGACGCTTTAGTCACTCTCAAATGACTGTTTAAATCTATTCTTTAATAACTTCATCACGTTTTAAACACAATATGTTGATACAATGTGTTCCTATCCTATAATTTGGTTCCAAGGGTTTACCGATCCTCCCACGTTTAAGTCAAGATTCTATAATATTAAAACAAACCAATGTGCAACTTTTGTATTATATAAGCTAGCATTGGTTTAATCTTATACATACATTTGTACATTTCCATTGCAACTATATTTCTACAATCACTCTTTGTAGTTCTTACTAATCGTTTTCATCTAATGGACGACTGCTCAAGTCAACAACAGCCACCAAAGCGTGTAGTGGTGTGCGGTGGAGGAATTATTGGAGTGTGTACTGCTTACTATTTAGCCAAGAAAGGCGCGATAGTAACACTCATTGAGCGATCATCCATAGCAGGCGCCGCATCAGGAAAAGCTGGCGCATTCCTTGCACTTCATATGTGTGATGATGGGCCTCTCTCATCGTTAGCGCGTGCTAGTTTCAATCTCCATCGTTCACTAGCTGAAGAACTAAATGGATCACTATCCTACGGTTACTGTCCACTCACCACCCTCAAGGTCACTGTTGATGAATCGAAACCGGCGTCTGAGAGTCATATTCTTCCACCGTGGGTAGATGGCAGAGTCAAATCCGAGGAAATAATTGGTATGTTTGATATGAAAAGGTTAATCATATTGTATATAGCATATGTAAGTTGGGCAATATTCTTACTAGATGAGTTTTATTTGCTTGATGTCTCATTTTACTTAATGATTTAGGAAAATGATAATGTCTAAAGCACATATATAACATGTAACATGCGGAATATGCTTTTTTTAATCTCCACTTGATAACATTTGATTATGACATGCGTCATGATCTTCTTGTTAGACATAAAATTAGGCATGCACGTTAGTCAAGTCAATCACCGCTCTATGATTTTATTTTATTTTTCGTATTTTGTGAATAATACTTTGAACTCTCCGGGGATTTTATTATTCAATAGGTACAACAGATACGACAGCGCAAATCCACCCACAACTATTCACACGTGCTTTATTAGCTAAGACAGTAGAAGAATATGGGGTGGAGGTTGTTATGGGGAAAGTGGAGAACGTAGCGGTGGAGGGAGATGGTGTAGTGGTGATGGTGGATGGTTACGGTGCTATCCGTGGAGATGCAGTGGTTTTGGCTCTTGGACCATGGACTAGTAAGCTACCCGAAGTGTCATCTAAATTTAAGGTGATTGGTAAAAAGGTGCATAGCATAGTATTGGAACCAAAAGATGGTGATATGATAACACCTCACGGGATATTTGCTACTTACTATCCGGGCCAAGGAATGGGCCCAATAGATCCGGATTTTTTCCCACGTCCTACAAGTACTCATTTAAACTTGAATAATTGAGTTGGAATTGTCTTTTTGTTATGTTTTGTCAATTGTCAATTTGTCATAGTCACATAATTGATGAATTGATACAGGTGATGTGTATATATGTGGACCATCTGTCGAAGTCGAGGTCCCAGATGAACCAGACTTGGTTTTCCCTGACGAGGAATCTATACAAGTGCTTAAGAAAGTGGCAGGTATTGTCTCAAGCCATCTTAAAGAGGAGAATGTGAAGGTGCAAAGTGAGCAAGCGGGCTTAATGCCCTGCACGGACGATGAACTGCCGATTATGGGTGAAATTCCTGGGATGAGGCATTGCTATGTGGCTAGTGGACATGGTTATTGGGGCATTCTATTTGGTCCGGCTAGTGGTGTTGCCATGGCGGAGCTTGTGTTAGATGGTCATGCTAGCATTGTTGATCTTGGTCCCTTTAGTCCTACTAGATTTGTTGGAACCAAAATATAAGTTATAATCTTTCTATCCCAAAAAGGCAAAAACTATTTTAGAAACGTGCACACATCGGAGTTTGAAGCGATAGTATAACGGATAATAATATTTCAATAACCTTGTTTTTAAGTTAAATATCGCGACAATTCAAAAATCCCTTCTTTTGTAATGTTTAAATTTAAATTTTAGTACTTATATGCATACTTATAATATCCATGCACACATGAGTTTTTACATAATTTTTTCATTATGTGTTAAAAGTTTTGTATAGATTTTTGTTGCATGAAGGATTTGACTTTGTTTAACATACATGGTGTTTAGGTTGATCTTGTTTAAATTTACTATTGATATCATGTTTTAACCATTATGTGTGTTTAGTAACACATGATAACCTTGAACAACATGTGTCGTTATATGTAGAATCATGTATATTTATTTTCATCTCACAGTTCTGTGTGAGGTCGTACCTTTATTTTGATATTTATATTCTTGTTTATAATAATTTAAGCTGATTTTTGAACATGGCGCGAATTATACTTATAAAAAAGAATAACATGAGTCGTTATTGGATGCGGTTTGTTTAACAAATAATATTTTTTTCCGGATATCCCAACTTAATCTTATAAAAAGGAATAACATGAGTCGTTCGTATATATATAACATTATATATCTATTTACATGTCACAGTAACACGTATTTTTCTTTTCATATTTATACTTCTGTGCAAGTACATTAATTTATATATACTAATAATAAAATTTATAAATAACAACGACATATTGTTATAATTTTTCATAAAATATAAAATTAGGTGGTATAATGTATATGAGGTTTATTAAATTTACAAAGTTATTTAAAAACATGAAAAATGATAAGTACTTTTTTATTTAAAATTTAACAGCTAAAATCTGTTTATTTTATTTTATTTTATTTTTTTTAAACAAGCATATGCATATGTTTTTTTTAGCACATTTTATAAATTAGACGAAAGTTTAATAATTTGACCAAATTAAATTTAATTTTGACTTTTATTGGCAAATAAAAATGATTAATTTTCCCGCGTAGGGAAAGTGATGCACTGTTATTGATCCAATTACATTTTTTTTTTTTTTTTTTTTGAATTTGTGGAATTCTCTTGCAACATAAGCAAGGTTATAAATAGCGTGAGGCGTGGCGTGGCGGCGAAGCCAAGCCTCAAGCTATACGAGCTATAGCGAAGCTATAGCGTTTTTTGAGGCGTGACTCAAGGCGGCATAATTTTTATAGATTTATATATTTATATCATATTTATACATACATACATATATAAAAACCTAAAAACTACGGTATAAAACATCACATTCACATATTCACATTCACTTGTTATATTATCTTTTAGTATTTGATTTATAAAGTTAGCCCAAGCCCAAGTTCTTTCTAGCCCAATAATAGTAAATCACTAAATCCTACAAAAGCTTCAAAATAAAGCGTCACGCTTCACGCTATAGCGCGCCTTACCACGCTTTTTCGCGCTTCATAACACGCTACGCCTTAAGAAGACGCCTTGGCCTGTTTCGTAACGTGGAGGCCACGCCTCACGCTATGGCGCCGCTATAGCGCCGCTATGGCGCGCTATTTAAAACCCTGTACATAAGAGATGCATGTTACGGAGCATGATTTATGAGGGGCAAATTCCAAAAGGACACCTAAAATCGAATTTTGCTTCACGATTGAGTCAAGAATTATGCAACTTCCGATTTTAGTCGTGTGTGACCTGTGCTATTGTGCGTCTCCATATATCAGTTGACACGTGGCCGAATACATTTTTCATGTCTACTATTCACTAATCATTTGGTGACCCCACTAGTAGTTTGTTTTATCCTAACCAAGTGTGCGACTGACAGCTGTGCTACTTGCAAGTGTGCGACTGGCGGCTTCAAAATAATATTATTAAATTATTTTGTTCCTTCCCGATGAAATCTTAGAAAGATTTTGAAGCCAAGTCGCACACTTGCAAGTAGCATAGCCGTCAGTCGCACACTTGGTTCGGATAAAACAAACTACTAGTGGGGTCACCAAATGATTAGTGAATAGTTGACATGAAACATGTATTCGGCCATGTGTCAAATGATATATGGAGTCGCACAGTAGCACAGGTCGCACATGACTAAAATTGAAAGTTATATAATTCTTGACTCAATCGTAGAGTAAAATTCGATTTTAGGTGTACTTTTGGAATTATCCCAGTTATGAGTATACGACGCAATCTTATCTATATGTTACAAGTTGACCTCGTAGAAGTAGTATGAGATATGTTTCGGTCCATCTATATATTTACAAATTTTAAAACATATTATTCACGACGCGAGCCAAAAGTTATATAAACAAAAGTGGTGCCAGAAAAATCAGAATGCTATAGAACTAAACAGCTTCATCATATGGTTTTGAGGTTTACGTAGTAGTATTTACTATAAGTTCAGTAGTTACTCAATTATTCGACAGATTTATTTGTTAATTATTTGCAAGATAAAATTACCGAAAGAACTTTTGTATTCTCAAAATTTTCTAGTAAACCATTTACGTGTTAGATTTGTTTTTTTCTTTCCTCAACATTTTCTATACAAACAAGTAGAGCAGATGTTGACAAAGTTATCAGTAGTTTAATATCATGGACGATAATCTGAGTCAACATCAGCCACAAAAGAGAGTTGTGGTTTGCGGTGGTGGAATAATCGGTGTTTGTACCGCGTACTTTTTATCCAAAAAAGGGGCAGCGGTAACTCTCATTGAGAGATCATCCATTGCCTGCGCAGCATCAGGCAAAGCTGGCGGCTTTCTTGCACTTCACATGTGTGATGATGGACCCCTCTCGTCTTTAGCACGTACCAGCTTTGATCTCCACCGTTCACTAGCTGAAGAGCTTAATGGAGCACAATCCTATGGTTACCGTCCACTTACCGCTGTTACGGTCAACATTGATGAATCTGAACAAATGTCTAATAACAGTAATATTCTTCCGCCTTGGGTAGACGGTGGAGTTAAACCCGGGGAAATAATTGGTATGATTAGACAATGATGCATTTAGTAATTAGTACTATACATTTTGGTCGAGTCTTTTAATATCTTATCAATGATGAATATATGGTATATTGGAATTTTATTATTCTACAGGTGCAACAGAGACAACAGCGCAAATTCACCCGCAGTTATTCACACGTGCTTTATTGGCGAAGGCAGTGGCGGAGTATGGTGTAAAAGTTGTGGTTGGAAAAGTCAAGAGTGTGGCCACGGAGGGAGATGGTGTGGTGGTGAATGTGGACAGTGGTGGTGTTATCGTCGGTGATGCGGTGGTTTTGGCTCTTGGACCGTGGACTAGTAAGCTGCCGGAAATGTCAGATAAGTTTAGGGTGTACGGTAAGAAGGTGCACAGTGTAATATTGGAACCTAAAGATGCCGATGCGATTACTGCTCATGCGCTCTTTGGTACATACTATCCTGTCCAAGGAGCGGATCCAATTGACCCTGAAGTATATCCGCGTCCTACAGGTAATCCGCTATCAATACACTAATTTTGCAATCATTTATCAAAGTAAATGATTTAAACCATAACAAATAGTTATATAAATATAACGTAGTGTGTTACTAAATTTATAATTTAGTGGAAACAAATATGTATACTTGTATAAGTTAGCATATCCAAATTATGTTTTTGTGATAATAGTGCATATTATTTCTGACAATGCATATGCGACTGCAGGGGAGGTTTATATATGCGGACCATCTGTTGAAGCTGAGATCCCAGATGGACCAGAACTGGTCTACCCGGATCCAGAATCCACACAAGTACTTAAAAAAGTAGCAGGTATCGTGTCAAGCCATCTCAAAGAAGCCAATGCGAGGGTGACAACAGAGCAGGCTTGCTACATGCCTTGCACCGATGATGAACTACCAATCATCGGGGAAGTTCATGGAATGAACAAATGTTATGTGGCTAGTGGACATGGTTGTTGGGGCATCTTATTTGGTCCAGCAACAGGTGCTGCTATGGCTGAACTTGTGTTGGATGGTCATGCTAGCATTGTCAACCTTAATTGTTTCACTCCTACTAGATTTGCTACAGATAAGTATGACATCTAACCGTTATAATTTGATCTCTGAGCATATTGTAGTCATCATAATTCCTAAAGAGTATTTGTGCCAGTTTATGATTCAGTTTCGGGCAAGTTAGTACTATGTATCTATGGTCAGAAACAAAACATTGCATACTTATAAATATTGATGCCCCACATAAAAATGGTCAGAAATAAAACATACTTATGGCATGATTTGGTTAGCCTTTCAAATTTGTAGTAGCAATTAGCATCTGAGAGGTTTGGAACCCAAGTTACCGTTATTTTCAGTTCCAAGTATCATTAAGTTGATTAATGGTGCAACCGTGCAAGATACACAAAAGCACCAGTATTTCGGTTATGATAAACATAGAGAAAATATGATATCCAAGAAGGTTGAAACTTTCGGCATAGTCTTAATGACCAATTAGTGAAAATATTAGAGAAGTAAGCAAAGTGTGCGGAATTACAGTTTAGGCTGAAAAACGCCTCTTCAACCTGGCGTAACTCACTGCTATCATGACATAGATCCAATCTTTGACAAAGCCTAATAACCCGAAATATGCACATCTCCATGAGCTACTGATAATTAAAGTGCCATAAAATCCCCAAAATCCTAGTACTAATACAATGAAAAGACTAACGAAAAACCCACGAGTTATCAACTTAATCTTGTTTCTTTCAAGTTATTCTGTATATATTTGAGTTGCTTTTTTTTTTTTTTTTTTTTCATTCATGAATGCTGAAGTTTGTAGTTGACGAATATGTTGTTTCGGAGAAAATGACGGAAACAGGGTGGGTCACGGGACACCCATGGATTTTGGGCTTTAGTGTAAATTCTTGTAAAAAATCATAAATTTTGTGAAACGCACCTGGTTTATAAAACAGATGTTTATAGTACTGTTTATTTATTGTATATGCACCTGGTACCATAGCGTTAAGAGGTTAAATCATGTTCAAGATAAAAACTGGGTGAAGTAATTATCGGTTTTTAGTGTTTGGATGGAATAGCATTTGATTATCTAGAGGCCAGATATCTTGTGCATCATCAATTGTTTGTGGGTTTGGAGGTACTAAATCTCCTGGGCATGAATTAGGAAGTGGAGGGCCACAAAGTGCAAGATTCCCAGTATAGGATGATTCATTAAAACTCTGTAACTGAGTGTGCTCGTTGGTATCCTACCAGACAAGTTGTTGTTTGAAAGGTCCAGCACATCGATATTGCTCAACAGTGAAAGGCTTGTAGGGATGCCACCAACCAGATGGTTTCTCGATAAATCAAGGAAATCCAACCATCTTAATCTTCCTATATCGTGTGGTATGTTCCAGCCTAAGTTGTTCCTTGAAAGATTTAAGGCAACAAGTTCTAAAAGATTGGTAATTCCACCAGTTATTTCTCCGTTCAACGCATTGCTAGAAAGATCAAGGCTGGTTATTAGACCCAAGGTATTACTGTACTCACATATTTCGCCCCTTTCCTTTCCAACAATGCTTTCACACATATTTCGCACGACTAATGGCAAGTCTTGTACGGTCCACCCCAATGGCGTGAGTCCCCAAACACAACTTTGGTTTTCCTCTCAGTCATGCATCTTGGAAAGCGTGCAGATGCTTGTAGGTATGATACCATGGAACCAATTAGATGGTAAACTAAGCACGCGCAACTCTGACAGGCTATTCCCGATCCAAGCAGGTATGCGACCCGATAAGTTATTTTCTCCAAGATCAAGAAACTGTAGTCTGGCCCAATTCTTTAAGGAGGAAGGAAGTTCTCCAGTTAGGCTAATGTTGCGCATGCTCAACATATCATTCAATAAGTATCCCATCAATATGGGGATTCTACCAGAAAAATATTATTTTCGAGGTTAAGATATAAGAGTCGCGTGAAGTTCATCCAGAAATCGGGAAGCTCACCTGATAACTGGTTATCTGAAAGATCAATATTGAATGTGTCTGAGATTCCTAAAGACGGAAATAGATCCAGAAAACATATTATTGTTTAGAGCTAAATTCTGTGTGTTGGAAGGAAATAAAGGTAATGGTCCGGAAAATTTATTAAAGCTTAAATCAACGTTAAGTTGATCCCCATACATCAAATCTGGCACAGTGCCATAAATTTGATTAGATGAGATATTCAGGTAACGAAAATTCGTTGTGAACTGCTTCCAGAACCAATCAGGGACTGAGTCGTTGATTCGACCATAAGAAATATCGATTATAGATAAGTTCTGATTTCGTAACCATGTTGGAAAAGCGGGACCTAACTTGCAAGACGACAGTGATATTACATCAAGCGAAAAAGTTGGAGACCATTCAGAAATGATTCGAGAACTAAGGTGTTATATGACAGATCAAGGTATATTAGATATATGAGAAAGATTCTTTAGGTGTCTTTCAGAGATTGTACCATTAAAGAGATTTGATGAGGCCCCCAAGGATTGTATCTCAAAAAGTGCATGATTCTTTCCGTTAATGTCCCTTCCTAACGATTATTCTCAAAATATAACTTCCTCAATGATGGAAGAGCAGAAAGATCAGGGAGCAATCCAGTTATCTGGTTATGCGCCAAGTCAATGATAACAAGATTTAAGATGTGCTCAAAATTTTCTGGAATGAATCTCTGTATCCCGTTCTGATCAAGATATAGCTCTCTTAAAGATGTGAACTTTACAAATTTATTTAAACTCAACTTTGAAACCTGGATCGATTTTTAAGATGGTGTCAAGAGGTTGAAAAAGTTGCGTAGATCTTCTTTGAGACTGTTCCATTGAAGATACAGCGAACGTAGATTATTAAAGTTCCCAAACGATGGAATACCCCCTTCTAGACCAGTATTTACCAAACTCAAGTGCTGAAGATATTTGAATACACCAAAAGCTTCAGGAATGGTACCATTCAACTCGTTATAAGAAAGGTAGATATCGGTAAGGCTAACACTAAAGTTGAATAACCAGGGGTATATTAAAGAGGGTGGAAGGTAGTTATGGGATATGTCTAGAACAGATGGAGAGTTTGAGAAATCGGTGAACGGAAATAAAGAATTACCAATCGTTTTCTGAAGACGACAACTTCTTAGCTGTAGTACGATAAGGGATGGAAGCCCGGCTATAGCATTACCTAACAGATTAGTAGACTCACTGTGGTCTAAGTAACTGAGGTCTAGGTATTCAAGTGAGGAAAGTTTAGAGCCACACTGTTTCTCAACTTGAGGGAAGAAAGTGAGAGATCAAGAGTTTGTAATTTAGAAAGATTGCCCAAATGAGATCATATACCTCTATAGCGATGCTGGAAAGGTTAAGGTAGCACAGTTTTCTGAGGGAACCCATGAATTCAGGAATCCGGGGGGAACCCATTAAAACTGAGATACAAGTGTTCCGTCCAATTCTAGCAGTGAATAGTTGATGTCACCACTAAATCCAACTCTCACAGAAATACGATCATCTGTCCGATAAACATGGAGATCAAGCATTATGACGTGATTAGTTCTGTTGCTGCAGCCTACACCTCTCCATAAGCAGCAATCCTGTGAGCTTGTCTGCCAAGAAGAAAATACACCATGATCATCCATAAACCCATTTTTAAATTGGAGTGCTTTTCGCTCTCTCTCTCTCTCAATGCACCTTAATTCAGCAGCCTCTCTTTTGGCTAAGAAATAAGAGTAATGAAGTAAAGGACAAGTAAAGACATGGGGAGATGTTGCAATGAACTTTTACTTCTCCCCAATGAAGTGATTAGAAATTTATATTCGAAACATCTGGCAGACTTTTCAAGGAGTCCACTCCTAACATTTCGGTCAATTATTTATGACACGGTTGTATCAGCCTTTCAGAGGGATAACATCATATCCGTGTGTTTTTCAATCGTCTCAGTGAAGAAATTGAAGTGCGGGCATTCCATCAAGATAACTTTAATATTGAGGCGAGAACAGCTAGACTAAGTCACCTGGTTGCTGTGGTTAATTTAAAGAAAAACCATGTTGACAAAAACACGAACATCAACCTAAAGATCACCTGGACTAATAAAGATTACAAAAACTAATATCAACTTGGAATGATTATTGTTTTCAGTATAATCAATATTCAAAGATTATGCAATCAGCTTTTTAAAGAATTATTAAGTACTACAGTAACTAGACCAATCACAAAGTTTGCTCTATTTAAATGTCAACTCTAACGTGTCAACTGTATCTTCAAAACCATAAACTATACAAAATAACAGACTAATCAATTTTCAGATTTATGATGATATACAAAAATCTAGAGTTGGTATCCAGGGAAAGAAAGACGATGCAATGCTTAACCGCAAGTGGAAATATTGATATTGGTTACAGAACATGTTCAAGGAACTGATCTTTCTATTAAAGCTCCGGTTCTCAGACTTTGATATACCTTTGATTAGGACTCCTTGATTATTACATTGATCGCAAGTTTGAATGCCACAACTTAATAAGGCGCCACAATAACACTTATTGAGAGATCATCCATAGCATGCACCGCATCAGGCAAAGCTGGCAGCTTCTTAGCACTTCACATGTGCGACGGTGGTTTTCATAAAAGCTACAAGTATATATAAGGTTTTACAGTTTTTTTTTAAAAGTTGAAAATATTTGAACGCCAGTTTTTGTCGGTCTTTAGTTTGTATTTCTGTGTGGGTTTTACTTGTTTACCAATCATGGGTATCCTGGAATAAAAGTTGCAGTGTAGCTAGCAGACATGGTTGCTGGGGTGCCCTTATTTGGTCCAGCAACAGTTGCTGCTATGACTGAGCTAGTATTGGATTGTCATAATAGCACTATTGACCTTAACAACTTCAAATCCTGCTAGATTTGGTAGACCCCATATATGACTTCTAATGTTACCAACCATGTATGTTGTGATTTCTGACCATAATAAAGATCCTGTTTTTCCTTAGAACTTCATATACTTAGCGCCGCCTTGTAATTTAGTCTTGGGCAGTCTATTTTATCACATTTAGGAAGTGAAAAATCGTTGAGCATACCAAGAGTAAATTAAAGCAGCAAGAAACAACAAAAGCTTACGTGTTAATAATATGAACAACACCAACAGTAGATTTAAAAAGCACAAAGCAACAAAATCTTACATAATATGTATCCAAATTGGTTCAGCAATAAAAACACTATCATGCTAATAGTCAATAAAGCAAAAGGAATGATATGATCTGATCTGTGTATTTGTATCGTCCCATGTACCATCTTAAAGATCTGCTCTTCCTGGAAACCTGGGAAAGGGGATAACATCCCTAATGTTGTCAATTCCTGTTGCAAAAAGAATCATCCTCTCAAACCCCAGACCGAATCCACTATGCTTCACAGTCCCGTAGCGACGCAAGTCCAGGTACCACTCATATGGCTCAAGTGGCAGTCCCATATCAAGAATCCTGCATATCCATTGAATAAAATCATGTTCTAAGCATCCATTTAACGCATTACTATCTCCATGAAAGATCTATCACAGGCAGGGACGAAAATTTTAAAGCTGGAAGGGGTGGACCAACAATTTAGCTTGCATATGCAATTTTCAATCTACACTACTATAAACAATACTGATAAGAACAATTTAATCATTT
>LBNU01005587.1:3374-25256 GCA_014162995.1 Artemisia annua | reverse complement strand
TAAGTAATCTTCTTAATAAAAGAAAAAGATAACTAGTATTTGGATACTTTTCTTAGACCTCTGCACATACTGCAGAAGAATCTTCATTATTTAAGGAATAAAGATGTGCATCAAATAGTAGGCATTTTAAAAAAGTAAATATCTTTTACTCTTTTAATCACAGATTATGAGCAAGAGCAACTAATCTTAAAAATAGCTTAAGGCCTTTGTTCCAAATGGTTGAGCAAAGGTAGCTAGCTTATGTAAAACACAGTTAGCTTTTGACAATTCAATTGATTATGACATGGTTATTTGTTTAGTACAGTTACCCTCCAATACTCAGAATTTTCTCATAGATAGACTTGTCCTAAAAAATACAAAAAGTATTAACAATAACCAATTTCATGTTAATACTAGAATAAAATAGCTACTGAGAAAAGAAAAAGAAAGAGAATAAATGTATGATGGAATTGTGGGTGTAAATCACAAATTGCTTTTGATTGCTTTAATTAGTCCTTTAAAATTGAAAATGAAAAAGAAAACAACATAATAGTACTAATATAATAATCCTGTTGATGACCCACTAAGAGCATCTCTTATTTTAGCACTAAAAATTACTCAGCTCGTGTTGACAAAACAAGTCATGTTAGTGTATAAGGTTAATAATACTAGTAGCAAGGGAAAGGCAAGATTATAAACATGCAGTAAGTAAGTGAAAGTGAAAGTGAAAATGAAGAAAGTAAGTTACTTGTTGCCTTTGATTTTGAACCAAGTATCAGCACAATGTTGATGAGCAAGAGCTAAATCATCTTTACAGCAACAACCCAATTCGATTAATTCATCATCCTCTTGTTCATCATTATCAACAAGACTACTGAGTTGGCAGATTCTGCAATCTCTGATGTCATCATCCACTACTAGAATTACATTAACATTCTTCTTCTTGTCATTATCATGAAGCTGGACAGAACAATCAGAGGAGGATGAAGAAGAAGAAAGTCTGCCAATTTGAATTTCATCATTTTCATTGTCATTTGAGTTGTAAAACTGAGAATAACATGACCCTACTTCTTCTTCGTCTTCTTCTTGGGAATAATAACAAGATTGATCAGATGTATGATGATGATGATGATGACCACATTCCAAATCAATTATCATGATCGACTCTGAAGAACCATTCACCATTTTTTTCTCTTCTCTTGTATATGAAGCAATTACATACACAATAAGAATAAGAAATAAAAGGAGGAGGAATTGTAGGGAAAAAGAGACAAGTGAGGCTTTATTAGTGTCTCTCTAGTACTACTAGTATAATAATAATAATGTGGATGCCTTTTGCATTTTACCAACAAAACAAAAACAACAAATTCCTATTTTTCATTTTCATTTATTTATGAGTGAATCACATAAAGATAATAAAAAAAGGGTGAGCGAAATACTTGGTTGGTTTGTTACAAGCCAAATATTTCTTTCTTTATAACAAACTTTTCTATTTACGCTCGCCATAAACATCCCTTTTCTTCACTTACTATCATCATATCATATCTTCTTCTTCTCTTATTATACTTTCTATTTCACATATATATATCCCCCCACCCTACTTGTTTGTTATATATAAACAACAACCAACACATATATATAACAAACTGTTATTGTATTTACGCGCACCATAAACATCCCTTTTCCACCCTATCTCCTAAACTTTTTCTCATTTCACTTGTACATACGATACATCAACTCATTTTCAACCAACTAACAACTAGCTAGTGTTTACGCTTACTAATATATAATGCTTGTACACCTCTGTTTGCTATTGCTTTATATCATTTATGGTAAAATCAATCCATTTATATATGTTTCAAAGAGTAATAAAGAGATTATTACGTAGTAATACATATAAGTATATTATAACGTGTTAGAAACCGTTAGCAATGTTTGTTTGTTAAGGCTAATTTATAAGATGCAATATGCGTGTACTTATTATATCACATACATCACATGATAACAATGAGAGCCTGTGTTGGACCAATTTCTTAAACCAATATAATGTGGTCGAGTGAGTACTTTTATATATTCACCAAATAATAATAATAATAATAAGAGTAAGGATCAAATGAGAAATATAATTAAGATGAGAAGAATGAGAAGAAACCACAACCACAAATATTAGATGCACTCACAAAACTAGATGCATCTTCCTATTATTTCTCTTTCCTTATTTAAAATATGTGGCCACAATTTGTTCTCACTCTTCTCATTTCAATAATTCTTCTCACTAGATCCATACTCATAATAATAATATAAAAGTAGTGGTGATGATATTGTGATGTGTACGTGGCAATGTGGCATTTGTCAATGGTGACTAGTACTAGTTTGTTTACGTGGTGGACTCTTTACAGACTTGTGTCACCAAGTGTAGTAAAGCACCTTTATTTACTTGAACAAAAAAGAAAAAAAATATATATGTATAGTGTGGTTGGTGACCGAAAGTCCACGAGATAAGTTTAGTAATTTCCAGTGATATTCATGTTCAAATAGATTAGAGGTAATAATTAAGTAAAAACCATATGAGTTTTTCCAAATTTTAAATAAGTTCAATTAAACTATTGGTGAGACTGTCTTTATGACGAGAAAACCATGTAATTCTAAAGGTTGTTATAAAATTGACTAGACAAACATTATCAAGACTCTTTAGCTTTTATTTATTAAGCCTCTAAAGAAGGGAGAGTTTCTACTTTTGGAAAGTTGTTCAATTTGGCAATTGAATCATTCTACCATATTAATGGAATCAAGCTAGATAGGGAACCGCTAACAGCCATATAATATATATTTGGATATTTTCGACATCTTTGAACTAAATGTTTATGAATAACAATTATTCACAAGGAGTAGAGCATATGAATAAAGACTACTGGTGAAACAAAATAGGCAGGCAGGTGGTCACAACTCACAAGGTTGAGCATTATGGTTTAAAGACCATGTTTAATTTGCTATCGTGGTGCATATTCGTGTTTTATGAGCTAGGCTTTCAACAATTCATATTGTAGTTTTGTGGCGAAATTAGCTAAGAGAGTCTTTTGACATTATTGTCAATAATACAGTACCCGCGCAATATTGCGGTGACGGCTTAAAAAAATACAAGCAAGAATAATTATTGTCGATATCCAGTAATAGCAAAAAAATAAATAAATAAATAAGTGGTGGTTGTTCGCAATGTTGGCTTATAAAGGGAAAGTTTATGTGATAATACGAAATATATATTAAAATCACGAAGCAAAGTAATTATGTCTCATAAATTACGTGATACTTATTAGTACGCCGTGTTTAATATTTATACTATAGACATGGCTACGTAAGATCGTCCGTAAAACCGTCATGAGATAATAATTTGCGATTTTTCTAATTCTTTTAGCTTAAGATTAAAGTACTGATAATAATTTTAAAGATATGCGGCAATTTGGTTTGTTGCTATGAATCACAATGAGTATCAGATTTGCTATAGGGTAGAATGACAATTGATATAGTTAAGGTTATCATTATCAACATTAATGTTTGGATGACAAAATGTTGTATAAAAAAGTGTATAAATATTTGAATTTTATAGTGAGAAAGAAGAAAGATAGCATGGGGCTCACGAAATATATTGCAAAGACACCAAATTGATGGGAAATGAGGCTATGGGTATACAACATTTGGCCCACGGAATAGTTTCCATTCTTTAGTCCTAAAAAACTCAACCAAACATTTTGTACCACTATCATTGTCATTGTATGGTGGAAAAACCAACAATTCAAACGGCTCCTGAATAATCATTAATTCATTATATGTATATGTGTAGTTAAGAACTCAATGACCATTATATGTATATTATTTTAACTTAGGAAAATGTTTGATGGGCCTAATAAAGAGACCTAATCATGGACCTAATGCTTAAAATACTTGTACAGTGCATGCACTGTACAAGTATTTTAACCATTAGGTCCATGATTAGGTCCCTTTATTAGGTCCCTTTATCAAGGCTCTTTAACTTAATTTTAATGTTCGAATATATACAATTACAAATAATTAATAGTTATTATGAATAATTATTACTTGTATTAAATTGAATATTCTCTTGAAAAAAGAACTTCTATTAATAGCAATTATGTAAGCTTAGAAATTTTAACGATTGTGAAATTAAAAGTCCTAAATGCCTTATATACAGTAGAGATTTCCTTGCACCAAGAAAGCTTCATACTTAAGACTAGTGTTAACTCTTAAACTCTCCTATAAAAGCATCAAATCATCTTTATTGAAATAATGGTTGACAAAAATCTAAAAACACTAAACCTTATTGGTATACTCATCTTTTTTGTTTAAAGATATTGACGATAACCACTACTAAAGTGAGTTGAGCATTGCGTGTAAAACCCAAGTCGTGTGTGTATGTTGGGCCCAATTTCACATGATATGTTCCTTTCTGTATAGAATTCAAACACTATCATATGGACTAATATAGAACAGGAGAAAACAAGAATCATATTACATGGTATATAATTTACTTTAAGAAAAGTACAACACCTGATGGTTCTCACTAGTTAACTACCAACAACACCTTCCACTAATCTCAGATATGAAGGCGATTAACAAATACAATATCGATCGAATATCGTTATTATACAATTCACCAAATTACATTACTAGCTCAAGCTCCCAACATTTGCAGGTTGTGCGGTAGAAGGCTGCCACCTGACAGGCACGGAATGCACATTCTTATTCTCGAAATGGTCATTATTGGCCTTAGGAATCACATTGTCTGTAGGTTTGACGCTGTTATTTTCTAACCCGCTTCTAAGCCAAGCAATGTTACTTATATCTGTGGCTAATGCAGCCAGTTCATGACTTGGAAAACAAGGTTGCTCTGCATAATCCACAAATTCAGGCCCTAGCAACGACTTTTTACTGTTTGCCAATGTTGACATGCCACAGCAACCATAGCCACATTGATGAGGAACCAACCGTTCACCTTCAAGTAACTTACCTATTCCAATATCTGCTTTTGAGGATTGAATCAAAATCCCTTGTGTTTCTGAGCTATCATCGGAGTTATAAACGTTAAATGCACTAACACGAGGCTTAGGACGAAAAAGGGTAGGTGGATCACTGTTAAGCTGGGAATTTTCTACATAATGGTCACTGGTGACATCTACTCCATCTACACATTTGAATGAATTGACATCCCCACATGATAGAGTTTCTTCAGATGATGCTTTCGATCTGTCTACACTAACAGTAGCTGCCTCATCCATGGTATTATTACCAGACCCGATGTTGAATCTCCCAAATCCAACACCTCGCCGCCTAAGGGTTGAATTCCAGTGGTTCTTAATAGCATTATCAGTTCTACCTGGTAACAGCCTAGCAATCGCTGCCCATTTATTTCCATGGATAGCATGAGCTGAGAGTATAATACGTTCTTCTTCATCTGTCATAATTTAAAGATTTTCAGCAATAGGCTTTTATATCACAGGATACAATTAACTTGTAAAGTGAGACATGCTTATGTTTGTGATTTTCAGCAATAAGTGATTTTACAAGTTATTATCCTTTATAACTTTAAAAAAAGGCATGACACCCAAATTATTGTATATGAGCAAGCACTGAATAGTACAGTATACAAGAAAATTAACATGACACAGTTCTTCTTCATAAAAGTAATAAAAACAGGTCAAGAGCAAAGATGACATAAAGAAAACACAAAGAAACTTAGAACACAAGAATACCAAGTATAAGAACAGGAATCAGAATAATAGAGCCTGTGAGGTGGTAGTTATATCAGATGGCTTCAACGGTAAAGGAAGGAGCGAGACTGCTCTATCTAGGATTCAGGAGACATAACCAACTCACTAATTATAAAGCTGGTAGTTGTATCAGCTGCCAAGTTTAGCTACGAATATAAAGCTGCAAATTAATCATGCAATTTGATGGCTACTTTTTGCTGCTAGAAAAACATATAGGGCTGTAATCGTAAGCGCTCCTGATAAGCCTTAAGGTTTTAGAGTCGTAGGGGAACCAAAAAGAAAAAACTTGAGGAGCCAGTCAAGATCGTAAATTGATATTTTATAAGTGACGCACTCAGGGGAGGAGGCAGGACATGTAAGCATCGGGTTCAAGAAAAAGATACGTACATAAATAAGAAGGGTGATGCTAAATTCAAAATTTAGCTGTTCCTGACGAGCTGTAACAGCGTGAAAACATTGATAATCACTTATTTAAATAATCGCATGACCGCTAAAAAAGCCAGTTATTGATGGCAAACAACTGAGAGACCCTAACTAGTAATGGGCAGTCTAATAACTCAAAAATCAAATCACCGAAATTATGAAAAATGAGTAGCTTATAATAGAAAAATGAAGAAAATCAACAGATACACGTGATCATAAAGCAACTTATTTTTTTCTCTTTAGTAAGTTATTAACTCTGGCCGTTGACATGTGAATAGCATAAACCAATAACACGTCAAAGCTTAAAAAAAGGAAGGAAGGAAATAAGAAATGAGACTAACGGGTGAAGGGTTTGCGTTTGAGGGCGGGGTCGAGCTGGTTACACCATCTGAGACGACAAGACTTGCCGGATCTGCCGGAGACGCCTTTGGCAATGAGAGACCAATTCCTTGGGCCGAAAGTGAAGACCAATTTGGATAACAAAGAGTCCTCTTGAGGAGACCAAGGCCCCTTCACTCGACACTCCCCTCCCCCTATCACATACTTTCTTTTAATCTTTTTATTCTTCTTTTTTATATTATTATTTTCTTCTTCTTCTTCTTCAGATTCATCGTCATCATCATCTTCTAATTCTTCTTGTTGTTCAGCTGTTTCATGATTAGTAACAAGGTCTTTTTCTTTTTCTTCTTGTTGTTGCTGCTGGGCAGTTGTTGTTGTTGGTATTTGTTCGCCGCCGTATTTCTCCATTCACTCTCACCTACCACTACACTAGTACAGTATTATTTTCCACTTTTCTAACATAAATTAGTCTTATGCAATAATAAATTCATAAAATAAATTTACTTTTTGCTCACTTTTACAAATCACTCTCTTTTTACACGCTTTCGTCCGTTTTTTACAACTTTTGTCCATTATTCACGTTTTCATCCTTTGTACACATTTTTTGTCCGTTTTTACAAGTTTTCATCCGTTTTACAACTTCTCATCCATTTTAACATGTTTGCATCCGTTTTAATTGTTATAGATTACGCTAATGAGTTGTGACCAATATTAAATTTAAATTTACTATCAAAAGATGTTTGAATATACATGTATTATGAGAAATGATTTGCATATACAAACGGTTAAAGCAATGTTAAATGCATGATCTAGAGTGTCCCAATAGGGGCGTCAATTTTGACATGACATGATAAATGACATGAACGCGACTCACAATTAAACAGGTTTGGGTTGATGATAAATAGATTTTAATATAAAAGATAGGTCAACCTGTCAAACTCGTTAATAAACGGATCATGGTTGGTTTGAGTAAGTATTAAACATGTCAACAAGTGAACCCTTTTAAGTATGTTAAGTCTCTAAAAAATAAAATATACAAATTGGTTTTTATGTAGGATTTGGATTAAATGTATTTTATTATGTCTTAATATGAGTGAATTATGATCATATAACATTGATATTGTCGTATAGTTATTTGTATGTTATTTTTATTACTGTTTAGATCATTATATCATTTTTAGATGTAACTAGTTGAGTCGTTAAACCACAAGCCTTACTCACCGATTGGCCTATTTACTTAAACAGGTAAAACGGAACACAAACAGGTTATACGTGTTATGCAAGTCTGATATAGGGTTGAGTTTCTTAATACGATTAATAAACAGGTCGTGTAGAGGTTATGCTAACCCTGCCAACCAGCGAACTCGAATCGAGCTCAACCCGAACACGATTCGATTGTCACTCAGTCCCAGTGACAAATGTTGGCTGTAAACGGTTCGGTTTTTGACTTTTTCCGGTTAATTTGCTCAGCCCAGCCTTCATATAAATCCGGCAGGCTCTTGGGTTATTATATTATGGGCTAGGCCCAATAACGCTTGGGGCTAAACACGAGAGAGAGAGATTAGAGGGATATTACACAAAACTTGGCCCAAACATTACAGGTACTGTATAGTATCTCGATCATACAACGTCACGTGAAACTAAAAAGATCCAGATGTTATCCACCTTGAATTCATATGACATTGTCATGTTGCCCAAGTCGCTTCATCATATTTTGTCAATACTATAATTGCAATTTGATACTAGAAGTTTTAAATTACTATAAATGATAATGTGGTCATTTCTCAAGTAGTTAGGTTGGATTGCATATATTGTAGTATTACTTGTATCATCATTATTGTGGTGTTTATTTTCTCTTGTTGAGTTGACAAATCGATCTATGTAAATCACCCACGATACCTTACAATATTATATTTTACTAGACTAAAGTTTAATACTGACGTAGTACATGTGGATATTAGTACAAACACGTTTTCCGTTTATTAAATTAACCATAATAAGAGTGGAGGCCGGTCAACAACGTAATATATCAGATGTCACCTAAACAAAGTCTATGACGAATTGAAGCTATTAATTCTCCAAACAAAAACAAAACGAATTTTCGTAAGGATAATACCTACAAAAGGCAAAATTCCACAAAAGTTTTGGTGACTACGTTTGTTGTCAATCCCTTAGCCGGAAAGATTGTTAAAATACTAGGTTTTTTATGTCATAATTTTTGTAAGAATAAAAACCGTAGTATTTTAACAATCTAGCTGAGATTTCGGAGGACCTATGCAAAAATATATGTTACAACCGAATATAACATTCAAAAATATATTATAATCAATTATTGATATTAAAAACGTAGTATTTTAACAATCTAACTTCTATTTTATCAAATATGCAGAACATAAATTCATATATCATTAATAATTTCTTGTCAAAAGATAATTTGGAGACCCCGATATACAAGGAGATAAAAATTTTGAGGCCTTAAAAATTTTTGAAGTCCTTATGTGATTCCACACTTCGCACACCTTTATATATCAAAGAATTGAAAATACTTCCGTAATTCTAAAAAAATCTGCCAACTTGTATAATTTCTTTGAATAATATATGGTTATTCACCATTTATTTATTTATCATCTCTTCCTTTCATTACAAGCCAGCCATGATTATATCATCATTTGAATATATAATATACGTGGTATGTATAATCCTACGGAGATTGGCTATAAAACCACTAACTATCTTTTAGGACAAACTATACGTTCCACAATTATTAAACGCAATGTTAATTAAAACCAAAATGATGGATTTAAAAGAAGATATTTATAGAAGACATATTTAATGTGGAAAACATGTGAAAATAAGCAAGGCAACTAGATGAAGAAAATAAAAACGACATATATTTTATATTGTTTACATTTAAACCACCGATTAACTAAAATATTTTTCACACATGAGATATTTACTTTATGTGATACTTTTGGCATAAGGTCATTTTATATATTCTTTCTAGATGAAACTTTTCTTTTACTTATATATTTTTAAAAGTTCTTGATTCTCTTTCTTGAAAAGATTTTCAGATGCTGGATCGATCTCATTGATGCAAATGTTTCAATTCGGTTTATGCATGTGATGTACGTATTTTGTGTTTGTCAAAGTCGTAATAGTTTTCTCTACAAATTAATTAAACGATGGATTTTATCTTAATAAAATATCAACCTGCCAAACTTTGAAAAAGTCAATATTATTTTGTAAGAAGAAACCTAGTAGAAATGTTACATAAAAGTGAACATAAAATGTGCGCAAAAATGTTCGCTAGTTATATACATGTGAACAAATAAAATTAGTTAGAAGAATTGAAAAACATGTTAAAAGTACGTGATTGAATTGTTTTACCTATTGTAGGTTTGTCTTTGATTTGTCATTTTAGTCTTTTACAAAACATGAATAATCCAGGCACTTTCATGTTTGAACATTACAATTCAACTCAAATCCGATTTGTCCTCTTTCCAGTATATAGTCCTGTATTATATATTAAAAAAACCTATGGAGGTGCATATATATATTATCATAATGTTTCCTTTTTCCTTTTTTTTAATTTAAAAGATAAAATGAAACGAACAATTTGTTTAATTATGATAAAGTAGACGACTGTAGTAGTTAATCACACGTTTTGACCTTTGTATTAAACACGTAAAGCAAGAGATTATGAATCTGCTAATTAATTTCTTACCTAAATTAGAGAAACATAACTTTAATTAATACTATAACATATAGCGTTGGTAATTACATGGGACAAATTCAGATGTATAACTCACCAATCTACATGCTTGCATACATACATACGCACGTACATGCATGCATGAAGACAAATTTATAAGAGACAAACATCTCACATGCGTATGGATAATATGAATTTCTAGTGTACGTGTTTGTAAATTAACCTACTATTTAAGTTGTATTTGTTCTAATAATGTAAATTAGCAATGTGTTGGAAATTTGTTAAGTGTGAATTGGCCATAGAAATCGGGATTAGTATGAGAGTAGATAGTCGGGTGGGTCAGAGAGATATCTTGTCACATATCTTTCCTATAATGTACTCACTTTAATTAAGGGATTACTAGCATTACTTTTTTTTTTAGTTAATGTTTATTAATTAAGGGATTACTAGCATTACTTTTTTTTTTTTTAGTTAATGTTTATTAAATATAGTCTGTTTTGAAATAGACAAGTTTAGAGAGTTACTAATTTATTATGACTTAATTGTAAAAGTTGATTAAACTATTAGTGAATGTATAAAGCTTGCCTAAAAGTTGATTAACTTATTAGTGTATTTTATGATATAGTCGTGTTCGGTATAATACAAAAAGCTTATTTCTTGACTCTTTATAATATTCATTGATCAACCACGTACTTAGCCTAAATAATTATATTAGACCTAACTGATACTCCCTCCGTCCCTAAATAAGTGTCCACTTTTGACTTTTGAAGTCTTACTTATTAAACTTTGACCTTAAATATTTTTGTTTATTTTATATAATACTTGATGCAAAATATATGAATGAATTGGGTTTTATGTGTATTTTAATTTGGTATAATTTTTATCAAGTATTATATAACATAACTAAAAATATTTAAGGTTGAAGATGCACAAAAAAGACTTTAAAAGTCAAACGTGGACATTTATTTAGGGACGGAGGGAGTATATGTTTGCCAAATAATTAAGCGAGTATATAAATTTATAATATTGATCAGTAACGTATAACTCAAAGTGTAAATAAAATTTGTGATTTAGTTCTTTTGTAATCAAATTATGAGTTTCACATTCTTACATTTAGGTGTCTTTTGTATAGCACTAGTTATTAGTTATAAGTCTCGCGCACACACGTGTTTTCACTTGAATCAAATTTATTTTAAATTTGTATTTTAATATATATCTTATAAGAATTTGGTATAGCATTTAATGTTTTATAAATGTGATATTACACGCATACGATTCAGCCTATAAGTACGCATCTAAGGTACTACATTTAAATTAATTTATCATTATCCGTGTTCTAGTTTTTCTCTACCAAATTTCTTCCAACGAATTTATCAATAGTTTGATCTAACTAATTCAATTTTGACTTTTATTAGTCAATAGGAGGGCTCGATTTTGCAATTAAGCTCTCCTATTAATCGATAAAAAGATTGATTTTCAAAGAACATTTTTCTCTTATCATGTAAATGATACAATTATATGCGTCTGTTAATGCGTGCATGAATACATGTATATAAATGAGTTTGCATGAGTGAAATTGCAATCCAGATTCAAATTCTGCATGCTACCATATACATACACATAAGCGTGTAGTGGGTACTCTTTTGGCTTTTAACAACGAAAAAAAAAAAAAAAAAAACGTCATCAAATCATATACGTACATGAATCAATTTAAGAATATCGCAAATGATATATACAAATTTTATAGTCAACCAGGTGTGCTTAAGATCGAGAAGGAAGGTTCAACGACAGCTAGCTAGCTGCATCCATCTTTAGTCAAATGTTCTCAAAAACAAAATTCAACAACGTATTATTTCACGAAATCATCTGTCTTTTGAAATGTTCTTCTACCCACTATTTGTAACTTTGGATCTTCTAATAGATTTACCTTTTTATATTAAATTTCCAAGTTGTTCCCAATTTCTCTTGCTATATATAAATCTTCAAACATCTACCTCTCATACATGCATATTTCTTTTGTTAGCTCTCGAACTATGGCGTCCAGCTCCATGTTTATGGTTGGATTCGTAGTAGCCTTACTCTCTTTGTCGTTGTGGACAGCCTCTGCTGATACTGTCGAGACTTCATTTGTTGTAAGTATCCACTTCTCTTCTCGTGTCTCTAGTAGATATTTCACTACAATGGTCTTTCTAAAGTAATAAATGTTGTTTTCCTTAACAGGTGAAGAACCTAACGGTGAATCGATTGTGTCAAAATCAAGTAATTACTGCTGTTAATGGAAGCCTTCCGGGCCCAACTTTAAGGGTTAAAGAGGGAGATACAGTTATTGTTCACGTATTTAACAGATCTCCATATAACCTTACTATTCATTGGTACGTAAATTATACATATACTATATGACACACTGTTAGATTCTCTTACAAGTTTAAGTGATAGAGCTAGTATATGTATTTAAATCATTGTTTTGTTCTAAAATTGTATTTGTAATGCAGGCATGGAGTGTTCCAAAGATTAACTCAATGGTCAGATGGTCCTGAGTTCGTCACCCAATGCCCAATCAGGCCTGGAGGTAACTATACTTACAGGTTCAATCTCACAGGACAAGAGGGGACGCTTTGGTGGCACGCACACAGTCAATGGCTCAGAGCTACCGTTTATGGTGCTCTAGTCATCCGCCCACGTGATGGTCAAAAATACCCTTTCGTCAAACCCTATCGTGAAGATACTATTTTGCTAGGTACCTTATCTCATTCTATTCATATCTTCCTAGATTGTTTCATTTATTCGTTTGACATACTAAAAATTCTAAATATGATGAAACAATAATAATGTTACAGGAGAATGGTGGAATGCCAATGTTATCGATGTTGAAACAACTGCACTAGCTAGCGGAGCCGCTCCTGTTGACGCAGATGGTTATACATTCAATGGCTGGCCCGGTGACTTGTTTAACACTTGCGTTTCAAATAGTAAGTAAACCAACACCTATCATAGACAATCCTTGACACATCACTTAAATAATGATATCTTGTTTAACGTTTTTGTTTAAATTATGTCAGATACATACAGGCTAAACGTCGTGCCAGGAAGAACGTATTTGTTGAGAATAATCAACGCTGCCCTCAATACTCAATTCTTTTTCAAGATAGCAAACCACAACATGACCGTTGTTGGAGCGGATGCAGCCTACACAAACCCATTCCAAACTGATGTTCTCGTCCTTGGTCCAGGCCAAACCCACGATGTCTTGTTGACTGCAAACCAATCTCCAGGACTATATTATATGACGGCTAGTCCTTACGCTACTGCAGTTGGTGTTACATTCAATGGCAACACCACAACTGGAATCATCGCTTACCAAAATTCCACACAAACAACACCACCAATTCTTCCAGTTATACCAGCTCCGAATGACACAACCACAGCTTTTGCATTTTCAAGCAACTTCACCTCTCTCGTGACTAGCCGGTTCTGGTCACCAGTTCCACAAACAGTGGATGAAAACATGTTTATAACCATTGGTCTCGGATTATCTCCTTGTAATTCCACCACAAACTGTTCGGGTATATTCGGGCAAAGATTATCAGCAAGCATGAACAATCGTTCATTTGTTTTACCATCTCAAGTATCTCTTCTGGAAGCCGTTTTTAGAAACATTAGTGGTGTTTACACAACTGATTTCCCGGACACACCACCTTTGGTTTTTGATTACGTAAATGTTAACAACAGTTTCAACCAAAGTCTTTTGTTTGCACCAAAGTCAACAAGTGTGAAGAGAGTCAGGTTTAATGCTACGGTTCAAGTGGTGTTTCAAAACACAGCCTTGATTGGTGTTGAAAATCATCCCATGCATTTGCATGGATTCAACTTTTACGTGTTGGCTCAAGGCTTTGGCAACTATAATCCAGCGACCGACCCCCAAAAGTTCAATCTGGTAAATCCACAAGAACGTAACACGCTTGGTGTTCCAGTTGGTGGTTGGGCTGTTATCAGATTCCGAGCTAATAATCCAGGTAATAATTAGTCGTTGTCACCTTTTGAATTAAAAAAAATATATATAATTATCATGCATGATTTAATTAATTGACCGGTTGTTAACCATATCTAGAATAGTTGTTTTTGTTGACTAATGACAATATACTGATTATTTAAAATGAAATAATTATAGGTATGTGGTATGTTCACNAACACCCCTTTATAATAACGGGGTCAAACCCTGGTCAATCCCCACCAAAACCCCCTCCACTGCTCCTCCTCCTCTCCCACACCTGCAAACCAGAAACCACCATGGTTTCACCACCTCATCACCACCACCTGTCTACCTCCAGCTCACCCCCTACACCTCATCATACCAAACCACATCTCATTTAATGCATCCCCACCATTCCACACTCTACCACCACTCACATCCCCTGTTTTGTGGCCAACTCAACCTCAGCTCCATATCTATTATCCAAACATGTTCCCTACACCTCCACATCCTTCCACAATTCTTTAATTAGCTCAGAACTACCCCAACTGTTCAAACAGTATTTTGGCGCCAAAATGCCAAGTGGACGAATTTGATGAATTTTGAAGATTCAATGGTCAAGATGAAGTGGGATATGTTCAGAGGTCGACAAGGAACAAGAAATATCTATAAAGATCAAGAATGAAGCAATGTAAAAAAGTATCTAGTGTAATTTTAGTTTCAAAATTTCGTACTCAGTTAAATTCAAGTTTCAGTGTAATCCAAAGCTTTCAAGTACTTTATTAAGTGTTCTTATTGTATAATAAAGCTTTTTCAATCCTTCAATTACAGTGTTAAGTTTCTTTTTCAGTTTGTGCAAAATTATGGTCAAATCTCATATTCTGAGAATGTTGTTTACAGTGTTGTTATTGGACTCCTAAGATCACATAAGTTCCTAGATAGCTTGTGTAAGCTATTAGAAACCTAAAAAAAAATCAGTGTAAGCATAAGAATCAAAACTACATAAAAAATCTAGAAAAATAATGAAAATAAAAAAATTCAGTCAAATGATCAAGAAGAAGCTGGAGCATGGGGTATACTGGATTGCCCATGGTTTAGTGGCTTGTGGAAGCCTATAGGATTGGTTCTTTGTCCTTGGTTCCTTGTGTACAAGCTGGAAAGCATTTGTAAGCTCATTGATCCATTTCTCCATTTTACTGTAGAAAAGCTTATAATCTGATTCTCTTGTTCCTTTGTGCTTATTTAGTGATCATTAGTTATAATCTTGATTAAAATCAGTTGCTTATTAGTTAATATTTATAGTTGCTATTAGTCATAGTAATACAGTCAAATTAGCTTTTGAAGTAATCTTGTGTCTTTGTAGTTGTTACCATTGTTTCTGTGCTAATTCTAGCTTATTAGATCATATCAAGTTACTTTGGTTCAGCCTCATAAGCTCAATCACCTTTTGAGTTGAAAATCATATTTATACAGTTTATTAAGTAGTGTTTGGTTTAGTAGTAATCTCTGTGTTCTAGTATTATTTAGTGGTTAAAATTTGTTGTGACAGCATCCTTAGGATCAATATTAGTGAATGTAGTAACTTACTTGGTCAATATTACACAAAAAGTCAAATTCACCTTTGAATCCATCTTATGTGTTATCTGTGTAAGTAATTGACTCCATAATCCATGATTTAGTTTAATAACTGATAATCTAGCTTATGTTAACTTCTTTTCAACCTAATATAACATAATAAGTCAGTAGATTAGATTCAAAGTTCATTTTAGTCAAATAGTTTAGGTAATTTAAAAAGTCAAAGTTCATAGATAAAATTTTTTGAATAAACTAGTGATTTTTATTGTGATCTATTTAGTAAGATTTAGGTTGTATGCTTTTAGGATCTTGTTAATTTGTTGCTAATCTCCACTAGAATATTTTTTTATTTTTTTTAGCTTAACCAAAATGCTTATTTAGGCTTATCTTTGAGCCTGTTTTTCTGAAAAGTGTCCTGTGCACAGGATCATAAGCTTTTTCATAAGCTTTGATTTTGTTCTCTGTTGCATGTTAGTATAAGATATTTGTTGTTTTGATAAGTTTACCATGCTGTCTTCTTATGCATATGCTTAATTTCCCAATAAGTGCTTATTTAAGTACTTATATTGTTCTATCAAAATCTCAAAACTTAATAAAGTTCATTGAGCAACCAGTGAACTTAAGCATTTCCATAAGCTCATAAAAAGCTTAATATTTGGAATTAGCTTGGGTATTTTGGTTATTTGTGAACCTAACCTAGCTTATTTGTTGTATGCATGCTTGTCTTTCCATGATTTGCTTATTTACACTACTTATTTTGCTTAACATATTTCATCATTCCAACTCACTATACTGAGCATTCAGTATAGTGAGCACTTTTCATAAGCCCTTTATAAGCTCAACAGTGAACTTGAGCCTGAGTGATTTAGCTTTTTAAGAAGCTTAACCACCCATCTTTAAGATCCAAAGCTTAATTTTCATTTTCAGGCTTATTTGATAAGCCTGCATTAAGCTTTTTGTTTGTCCCAATTTCTGTGTAACTTGAGAATACAGTGTGTTGAGCCCTTTTTCATAAGCTTCTAATAAGCTCACAAGTGGGTCCCATTGTGTGAGCTTTGGCTTTTTGGAAAGCCCACCAACCTAGCTTGCTATCTCAGTCCTTAATTTGTGCTAATCAGCTTATTCCATAAGCTTATTTAGCCCTTAAAGTTGACTGCAGGCCTAAGTTTTCCACTGTGGAATTTGAAAGTGCTTATTTGCTTAGATTAAGCTTATCAGTGCATTTCCTTGGTTCTTTTTGCTCTTTTCCTGTTACTTAGCTTATACTTAACTCACTTTTCCTTTGGTTCTCAGTGTTAAGCTTATTCCAAGCTTTTACAAGCTCAAAATCAAATCTGTTAAGCCAAAAGCTTAAACTGTTAAGCTCATAAGCTTGCCTTTTGCTTATTTTTCACTTCTAAATTTTTTGTCTTTATTAAACTTTGTTATTTAACGTAGTTTAATAATTTTGTAAAAGAAAATCAACAAAATGAAATAAAAAATAGAATAAGTGCTTATTTAGTCTTATTAGCTTAAGCCATTTGCTTATTTTTGTTAACAACATAGCTTTTTTATATTTTTCTTAAGTTTCTGTCACCTTAGTGTATTTTTAGAAAAAGTTTCAGATTTTTCTTAGGTTATTTAGTATTTATAATAAATCAATAATAGTTTTAATAATTAATAAATAGTAATTAATTAATAATAAATACATAAATAGTGTAATAATTATATTTTCAGTTTTAAAATAAGTTTTATAATATTTTAGATTTTTCAAAGTTAAAATTTCATTTATTTAGCTTATATTCATATTTAATTGTATTTTAGGTAATTATTAAATAGTTTAAAATAGTTTTTAATTAATAATAATTAATCAATAAGTCTAATAAATATTTTTAATTTTCCAATAATTTTCTTAAGTCATTAGGATCACAAAAATATAATTTTCACATTTGTGGGAGTTATTTTGATCACTTTTTACTTTTTATTTTGTACGTAGACGTTTATTTAAACGTAAACGTACACGTTTTAGGTTTTTAAGTTTTCTTAACTTTATAATAAGTTTGTAATAATAAATAAATATTTTATTTTTATTTAATTTGCATTTAAGTCACTAAGACATGCAAATTCTTCTATAGTTAAAAATTCGATCTTTCGTTTTGTACGTTTACGTTTATTTTAAACTAAACGTACGCTTTTAAGTTCTTTTACGTTTTTAAGTAATTTGATTTCCCGTGTTTGTTTTTATATAGTCCCTAGTGTAAAATACTCATAACCCCTTTTCTATTCGACATATTTTGATCTCGAATTCGTTGCTATTCAGGATATCACATCTCTTTGGGACTTAAACGACCCGGGGAAACACTGTACTCCTTTGGTGTAATTGCATTGCGCCCTTGATAAGTTTGACTTATATGGTTGACCATTCACAAGTGGTTGACTAATATAACCTGACCGTTTGGGGAGCAATCAATTATAAGTTAGAGAATTAACAAAAACTTTTTATTTCTGGAAGAAAAACAAAACTTTCAAAGATTGCAGAAAATTATAGCCTGACGCCGTCAGGTTGTAACACCTGACGCCGTCAGAACTGATCTGACAGAATTCTCATGTTAAGTTTCCGCAAAAAATTCTGGAAAAACTATACCTTACTTCTTGGAATTCCTGCAAAAATATCATTATGACTCGATACAAGCATTTGACTCAAACAAATACTAATATGTATGTTAATTTACATTGTTATGATTCATGTTCATTTGTTCTTATAAACCAATTTAGATTTCCCTTACACTTAGCTTTTGCAAAATACCTTTATATGTAGTTAAGACGAAATTAAAAACAAAATAAAGCATTTTCACAAGTTAGTTTGAATCATGAATCAATAACAAGAAATATCATACATACGGAAACAAATAAAATCAAATAAATAAACAAATAAAACACACAAAGCTTGGGTTGCCTCCCAAGAAGCGCTTTTCTTTATTAACGAGTCTTATAGGTAGACTCAAAGTCACCGTACTCTCATCTAGTGCCACTAATGCTCACGTATCCAAGCGTGAGCCACCTAATTGTCACCTCATCCTTCTTATAATCATCATTAAGCTCTAAGCATCCGCGAAAGTACCTCTTATTCTTCTCATGGGGGTACTTAAGTCCTTTTCTAATATCGTTCTCACTCAATATATCACAGGGGGGAAACCTATTACATTTCTCAATAGAAAAATTTTTATACCTAGGGTGTGCGCGGGGCATTTGATAAACAAAATCCTCATCCCCATCTGAGAATGTAATCAACCCTTCCATTAGTCTTTCATCTAAGTTGGTCAGTCTTTTGAAGGGCTTCCCAAACACAACTTGGGTGAGGTTACTATCAATAAACTCTCTTAGATCTTCCATAACCATAAAGTCCGTTTGATAGGTAAAGCTCCCCACAAACACATGCAAAGTCTTGGCCCTAGCAATAATATTATCTCCTTGATACTCTAACTCATTTACCATGATTTTATTGTATTCAGCACGTGAAATGATGTTCATTGGCAAAGATGAATTAAGGTAGGCGTCAAAGCTTCTAAATCCAATTTTGCAAGGGAATTGCATGTTAAACAAACTATCTTTCTCGATCTTTGTTCTAGGATCAACATAATCTAGAGGGTTAGCTCTTTCATCCCCTTCAGGGTCATCTACTACTTCCCCATTTCCAAGGTCTTCGTCGGAATCCGACGAATAGTAAAAAGGGCCATTTTCATGGTCGGTGTCATGGTCAGATTCGTCCATAGCAGAATGATTGTCAAAGTGATGATCAGGTGATAGGTTTGGTAGGTTTTCGTTTTCAACAATAGGGGGCAGGTTGGGTAACTGAAAATTCCTACGGTGGAAAATACGAATAACAGGGATCGAACGATCAATATTACTCATGAAGAAGTATTACGAACAAAGGCACAAAGAAAAAGATAGACTAAAGAAATCCTAGAAAAATAAAATAAAAATCTCACTAGAAAGGAATCTAGTGAGTAGACCTAATAAAATAAAAAATTCTACCTAAACAATAACTATTCCCCGGCAACGGCGCCAAAAACTTGATGTGCGTGGGATTGCGACCACGCAACAAGTTTTACCTCTCAAGGGAACTTGAGAAGCTTGCAATCCCACCAGGTAGTGTACCTGGTCGATGTAGTATAGTGTAGTGGTAAGTACGGGGGATTGATCGTTCTCTCACAGGGAATAGTGTTCGTTAGGATAGAAAAACTACTCTAAAAGGTCTAAAGGTGAAGGAAGATTATTTTTGTATTTTTATATTTTATGGAAAGCAAGTAAAATCTCGGGTTTTGGAGGAGTGGGCGGAATTAGTTGCTAGTCAACTAACCCAAAAACTACAATTGCAATAAAAATAAAATAACTAAACTATTGTGGTTGTGAAAACTTATATGGAGACAAATGTGTTTACTTAGACTTCCTTACTCCCTAACTATCTTTTACCGGTTAATTGGTGTATGTATTACTTGCGTGGATGACGGGTGTATTCCTTAACAATTCATGGGGTGGCATACATATCTCCCCAATTCTATGAGCTCTTATCTCCTCCTACAACTATGCGTACACATAATCATAGGGATTGTAAACAGTGGCTCATGCGTTAAATACTACCTTAATAACCTAGTATGCCTTAGTTACATGTTTCTTAAGACGTTCAAGCATGTTACCATATAGGAGTATTGCCAGTTTTCTTAAGCCTAACATTGATGAAACATTCATCCCAACAAAGTAATAACACACCAATCAACCAATAATTAATAGTTAGGTTTCATTAGATCTAAGCAAACACAAGAAAAATCTAGCCTAGCATGTTAATTGAAAGACAAGCATAAGATATAATTAACCAACACATAGACATATTGATTAATTTAAGTGAGGACTTATCTTTAATTGAACATGAAGGTTTCAAGGGTGAAAAACCCTTGAAATTACAGCTAAAATCGTCTTTAGGGTTTATCCCAAACTTGTACCAAAAGTTCCACACTAATGAATGAAAAATAGGAAAATATATATAGATTTTAAATTCTGACGGCGTCAGGTTATAGGTTCTGACGCCATCAGCTCGCCGTCATTAGGGTTCTCGGATGGCCTAGATTTACTTCTGACGCCGTCACCCTTTAATTTGCTCTGGGCCGTCACTCTTTAAGTTAACACCTGACGGCCTACATTCTTTAACACCTGACGCCGTCAGGTGAAAACATCTTGTTTTCTTCATAGGACGTCTAGTGTAATCTGACTTCACTCCTTTGTCAACGTTAGCTGACGGCATCACCTTGTGACTCTGACGCTGTCAGGTAGGAAATCCAGCTTCTTTGAGACTTTGTCGTTTTCTTCACTTTTATGCTCCAAAAACGTCCAAATATGCATGTTTTCCAGAATTCTTCTCAAAAGTACCTAAAATGACAAAAGGAACGATTTAAGGCAATATTTGATCACATGTACTCGAAGGGTTATTACACACAGATGTCACTAAAATTTCCAAAAAATTTGCTTTAAGTTACTATAGTTTTTTTTTTGTTTAAAGAGGTTACTCAAGTTTGGTCACCGGTTATATAAGTTACCTTGTATGTTTTAACATTCTACTACAGGTTTTTTTTTCGTTAATTTCAAAAATGATCCCTCAGACTAACTGTCGTTAGTTTTTTCCGTTAGCTAACGGCCGTTTGCAACAAACATTTGCACTGTTAGTCCTTTATCCTAACGACCGTTTATACTTAACTTAAAATTTGGTTTTCATACATTTTTGTCCGTTTTTCTTACGTTTTTTGACCCTTTTTTACGGGTTTTCCGTTTTCATACTGTTAGGTCACCATATTAGCAAACACAAGTATTCAAATTAAAGAAATGAGATGAGAAATAGACTTGGTTGATTAAGATCAATATGAAAGATGAAAGAACAAGAGTTTCCTTAAGATATGAAATTAACCAACAATATAAAAGAGTTACATAGTGTCCTATTTATAGGAGAGGGATAGGGCAACACTCCCTTCCTTTCCTATCTTCTATGTCGTGGGCTTTCAAGGCCCATTGGACACTTATTGGACTCGTCTTATAACCATACGAGTATTAAGCTAAAACGTAAATAAAAGTGATAA
>LBNU01005586.1:58084-68526 GCA_014162995.1 Artemisia annua | reverse complement strand
CACCCGTGGCTCGAATTGAGGCCATCAGAATCTTTCTTGCTACTGCAGCTAGTCAGAATATGATTGTCTACCAAATGGATGTGAAGACTGCATTTCTCAATGGTCACTTAAAGGAAGTAGTATATGTAAGTCAACCAGAAGGGTTTGATGATCCTGAACGCCCTAATCATGTCTATCGCTTGAAGAAGGCACTTTATGGACTTAAACAGGCACCTAGAGCATGGTATGATACTCTATCCAAATTCCTTCTAGCCAACAAATTCACCAAGGGTGTGGTTGATCCTACATTGTTCACCAGAAAGTCGGGCAAGCATCTACTCCACGTGCAGATATATGTAGATGACATTATCTTTGCTTCTTCAGATCCGTTGGAATGTAATCGTTTTTCACAAGAGATGAGTACAGAATTCCAGATGTCCATGATGGGGCAAATGTCATTTTTCTTGGGGTTGCAAATCTCTCAAAATCTCGATGGTATCTTCATCAATCAATCCAAGTATGCTACTGAAATTTTGAAGAAATTTGGATTTGAATCATGTGACTCTGTTGACACTCCAATGATTTAGAGATCAAAACTGGATGAGGATGTTGAGGGGGCTCCAGTCGACCAAACAAAGTACCGAAGCTTGATTGGATCCTTAATGTACCTCACAGCTAGTAGGCCAGATCTTCTATTTGTTGTTTGCATGTGTGCTCGTTATCAATCCAAACCCACCAAAAAGCACTTAGAAGCAGTCAAAAGGGTCTTCAGGTACCTTCAAGGGAGGATTCACATGGGCCTTTGGTATCCTAAAGACACTGCGATGGCTCTCACTGCCTACTCTGATGCTGATCATGCAGGGTGTCAAGATACTCGTCGAAGTACGTCAGGTGGTGCTCAATTTCTAGGAGATAAGCTTGTCAGCTGGTCATCAAAGAGGCAAATGAGTACGTCGATATCCTCCACTGAGGCTGAATACATTGCCATGTCATCTTGCTGTGCTCAAATCCTTTGGATGAGATCTCAATTATCTGATTATGGCTTTGTGTACAACAAAGTTCCGATGTACTGTGACAACAAAAGTGCAATTGCTCTTTGCTGCAACAACGTCTAGCACTCCAGATCAAAGCATATTGATATTCGACATCATTTCATCAGGGAACAAGTGGAAAAGGGGATTGTGTAACTTTACTTTGTGAGGACAGAATTTCAGCTCGTTGACATCTTCACTAAGGCACTTCCCAGAGAACGGTTTCAATTCATTCTCTCGCGACTTGGAATGAAGAGTATCACTCCTAAGTCACTCAAAAGTCTTCAGGAGGAAAATGACGAGTAATGGATTTGCTTCACATATCCTTGTTCATATTCTTTAAAACCAAAAAGAAAAATACAAAAATATAAAAACCTAGAAAAAACCATAAAAATCTGAAAAACACAATACAACAAAAATAGCTTCTTCCTAGACATGTCTTCTGCTTATCGATAACATTTTAAGATTCTATAAATGTCATTCATTAATAGCATAGGACTCTAAATGTAGCTCGAGCAGAAGTTATATTAACCGGTTAAAACATGTCTTATCAGCTTGCTATTACTTCAGATAGCAACCCGCTCGTATCCTTGGGGAAAACATGTCGTTAAAAAGACGGTTGTTCCTCTCACCGGGTGAAGTTCACTCGGGCATGGATTACTTTATATCCATGTTGCTTCGATTTGATGTACGTTTCAGTGCATCACTTCTAGTAAAAGAAGAGAAGTCTTCTTTCATCCCAAAATCTCTCTCTTATGATTCTTCAAGAGAGTTTTTGTGGTTTACAAGGTGGCTATTGGACTTAAATTTTCACAAATACCCTGCCGCTCAACTTAATGACTCCAATTCCTTAAATAGAAAACGGGTCATTAATTGAGGGGGAGCGTATTTGCTCAAAATTTCTGCACATTTGAAAAACTTTGTGCACCGGCAGCAGTGAAAAATTGTCTAAAATCAGTACATGCTAGAATTTTACCACATTTTCTCCCATTTTTCTAAACTCATTTAAATCAAATGGGATCACAAAATCTCAAAAGATTTGAAATTTTTTGATCGGGGGAGAGAATGTGATTTAAATATGAAATCTGATTTAAAATGTGATGTTTTTTGACTATACTGTACGCTCTCCCGTATATGCTAAAATTTTTAAGGTTTTTAAATTTTAAACTTGAACCAATGCACATATTGAGGGGGAGCAAAATAGTTTGTGGTGAATAATTATTTTGGCATCTCGTTTGAGCGTGGCTCATATTGGACTCATCAATTGACGAAACACAAACGTTAGAATTCGAAAGGATTTATCCAAGTAGAATGTACCGTTTCGAGAAGCTCTTATTAGATGTGTACTTTGACGGGTCTAACTTCCTTTTTAAGGAATGTTAACAACTTCAAGTTAGTTATTAGGGCTAGTTATCACCTAAAAGCTGATAATGGATCCCTTTAACTAAGCAACGTAAACGTGTCCCTAGGGTATACGTCTATTAAGAGTGAATCAATTCAAAAGTGCAACTCACCCCGAAATGTGCAAATCTCAATCAAAAACCTATGAGCACATGTTAAGGGGGAGCATTTGAAAATCCTAAAACCCTCAAAGTGTTAGCAAAAATGTGTTTCTCAATCATAAACACTTTGAGAGAATTTTCGATGACTTGGTCAAACGGCAACATAGGATAGTCATGAAGGTATAAGGTGACTAAGGTTAGGAAAACCGTCCTATGATCCGCCAGAACCGGAGGGATCTACCCAAGGACAATACCTAATAGATAGTATTAGAAAGTCCTTAGGTATGATTATGAAAAAAGGAGATAAATGAGAAAGGAGAAAGAAGGGGTTGAAGAATTAAAAAGAAATGAAATGAGAAATGGTGAAAAGAAATAGCCCTCCCATTATTCAATCTTAGGGCAGAAACCGGGTTCAATTCATATGCTACTGATTGTTACTAAGGTAACATCGGTATTGAAGACAAGACGTCATGGACCCAGTGACGCACTGCACTAAACCTTCTAACCACTCAAGTTCTCTCAAAAGAGCTTGTTTCACTCTCACGGGGAACCCTGCATAATCTATCGACCGCTCATTACGAGCTATGTTGATATTGAAACAGGAGACACCGCTCCAGTCTCGGACGACCAAATAATGCACTTATCGAGTCTAGAGCCACGAGATGCATCAAAAGATCTCATAGGAACACGTGCTACTTCTACCCTGGTTGGTCAACATTAAGGACACCAGTGGTAACTTTATGAGTCCTACGCAGATCTTAGCAATCTGCCAAGAACACTTATGAGGGAATATACGTATGTAATTTCCAGTGATTGAGTGGAAATTCCTGCCAGGGTCAACATCAAACAGCCCTGAAAGCAGGTCACTTCGGTAATCCCTTGTGGGTTACGCTTAGTGATCGCGGCGGTTTCAAAATGGTCTACAGTCGTGGAGTGATCTCCAGCGACTCACCTAATCGTTGATCTACTTCGGTAGGTCTTGTAAGCCCTTTCGAGGGTATCCGATTTAGGAACGGCCTTGGTAAGGTTTAGAGAAAGTTTTCACACTATGCTGTTAACAATCTCTAAGTCCAAACCTGTAAGTGCCGGACATATTTTTGCTAACTGTCTTATGCAGGAAATCTTGACGGTTGCTGCTGATTGCTGTAAAGATGCCGATTCATCACCTCATGCTCACACTTCAACATCAAATTCAAAGAAATCATGATCATGGAATGGGCTTCAACTATGCTTCCACAACTCTGATGCTTTAGATCATGATCCAGAAAAGTGTGAGCATGACAACACAAAGATAGTCGCAACTTCACAAAGAGACACTTCTACTCAAAGATGACTTAAAGCTAATTATTTGGATGATGAACATGAAGCCATGTCAAAGATCATCCTGCATGTTAAGCAAGTCATCTAGAGTCCGCTAATGAAAGCACAAAGTTCATTTCACTGAAGAATCAACAACTGCGAGCTACAAAGATATCTACAAAGATCACAATGCTAGAATTCAAGATTTAAGTTCTGGGGTGACCTCCCTTAGGGGGAGATTGTTAGGAATACGTTTTTTCTTATAGAAGATTCGGTCACCCCAAGTATGTTAAAGCATTGTATAGCTCGTAGTATTTTATATAGTAGTTAATACCTAGTTTAGTTCAGTTAATATTCGTGGTGTCAGGTCGGGTCTTTTACCCTCTGTCAACCCGCTCCACAGCCTAGTAGAGGCATTCATCCATCATGTACTATAAATAGCCCTTCCTACAAGGGAAGGGTTGGACCTTTCATTAGTTATACATTTCACTTTTTCTTTCTCTCTCTAAAAGGCTCCCACTTTCTCTCTCTAACTAATCTCTATATTTCTTATACTATTCGATCCACTAACCACAAGAACCACACGAGTTATGTATTAGTGTATCCTACATATTATGACAGTGATTATGAGACAAACTGAGTAACAAAGTATCTAATGAACAAGCATGATCTAAAAAGCAAGAATACAACTAACATACACCAGAGAAACAATAAAACACAGGTTTAACACAAAATCAAGCAAGCTACCGTATTATGCAAGAAAATAAGGACTTGAATCTTACAATGTGCATCCAGCTTAGAAACATGAAACAGGGACCAAATATCACACCTATAGGTTCTCCACAGAACCACTAACCCAAGGCCAACCACAATTTACCTTGCTCCAGCTTTCTTCATCATCTTCAATAAATTTTTTATTTTTCACTGAATTTTTCTATTTTTTTGTATTTTTGATTTTTTTCTACTAAACTAGATTTTTAATGTTTCTAAAAGCTTTGAGAAGCTTTATAAGGAGCTTATGTGAACTATTGAGTCCAAAACAACAAATATTAACACTAATTAAGCTAGATTAGATTTTTGGAATTTAAAGTTGCATAAACTGAAAATGGATGGAAACCTTGAAATTGATATTACTTAAGGTTCAAATTACATTAGAAAAAGAGATTACAACATTTGTTAACTAAGTTTTACAACTAATGATGAGACGAAAAGTGTACCCGTTTTAAGAGGTCATTTAAGCCCTAATTCGAGTAAATGTGATCAAATATTGCCCTAAATCGTTCCTTTTGTCATTTTAGGTACTTTTGAGAAGAATTCTGGAAAACATGCTAATTTGGACATTTTTGGAGCATAAAAGTGAAGAAAACGACAAAGTCTCAAAAGAAGCTGGAAAACCTTCCTGACGGCGTAAGAGTCACAAGGTGACGCCGTCAGCCAACATTGACAAAGGAGTAAAAGCAGATTACACTAGACGCCCTGGTATGTGTTAATTCACATACCTTTTCATGGCCAAATACGACCCAAATAGACTAATATTGCTAACAAATGCCAAAGAAAAGTGTGTTTTTTGCGTTTGTGACTGTGCAGGAAAGGATGTTGCAAAAACGTCATCAAAATCAACCAAAAAGCTTTAAACGAGCACGAGATGTGGAAAAGAGTCTAAAAGTCAAGTCAAAGATGAAATTTGCTTAAGAAAAGCCCGTGACGACGAATTTATTTCTTAAAGGCTCAAGAAAATGAAAGAGACGCTTAATCGAAGTTCAAAGATAATTATCAAGATAAGCTTCCCAAATTCGAGCAAGTGATCACTTTTAAGTCTTCGAAGACCTTTGGAAAGCACGTCAACACGCTACCTCAAGTTACAAGGACTTACGTTTAATTTTTAGAACGTTTAGTAGTGTTGTAATAGAAGTTATGTGTAGTTTTCATGAACTATCAAAGTATAGGGGCCATTTTGTNTCTCAAGTTGCGAGTATGAGTCTTAGCATTTTTGCGAGTATCAGCTTTGTATTAAACTAGCGAGTATCAAAACTATATTTTGCGAGTTGGTCGTTAGTTTTTGCGAGTATCAAACCATAGATTGCAAGTAAGGATCTCTTAATTATTGCAAGTATTGGTCATTCTTTGTTAGCTAGTTTCAAGCTTCTTTTGCGTCAAGTTAAGTCTAGTTTAAGTTTCTTTTTTGTGTCGAGTCTTTGTAGTTCCTTAAGCCGGGCTAGGCTTTTATTTACTTCATCGTTTCATCGAGTGAAGTTTTGTTTAGTTTATTTCTAAACGGAACTCCGCCGAAAATTTTAAAAACTTATTTAACTTAGTTTATTTACTTGTCAACGTAGTTCGTTAAATCTTTTTAAAAGTTTCAAATTTACTTTTAAAATAGTTAACTTACTTTTCGTTCATTAAAATCAAAAATCCAAAAACATTTTCCGTTCTTAGTTTACTTTTATTTCCTAGATTTTTCTTTTAATTAGCAATCGTTCTTTAACTTCTTTTAGTTCTTTAATCTTAGTCCTTAAACGTTTTCGTTAATTAAAAATACAAAACTCCAAAAATATTTTCTTGTTTACTTTCTTATATCGTTTTGCAATTTCTATTTCACTTCCTTCAAGTTTTACATAGTTTTATGTTTTCTTTTCTAGTTAAACTTTTTTCTCTCAAACACTTTCTTACTTACGTTTAAGTTTTAAACAAATTTTCGTAGTGTAAACAAAAACCAAATCTCATCTTTCAAACTTATTCATCTCACATAACTCACGACTCAAGTGACAAGATCAATTCAACCCTCGTTGGGACAACGATCCGTGTTTATAAGCTTCACCGCTTGATTCTACGACTATCACTTTTGGCGCCGCTGCCGGGGAGCGGTTGATAAGATTAAGTCATTAGATCGTTGAGCATTGTGTTTTGAAGAACCTTCTTTTTAGAAGTTAACGTTTTTTCAAAAACATAAAAACAACAAAAAAAAATTATAAAACCTATAAAAACCAAAAATATTTCTCATTTTTCTTTTATAAAACATAAAAACCAAAAAGATTTTCATTTCAACTTAATTTTTCACTTTATTTCACTTTGATTTGTTTCATTTTGTATGAACACCCGTTCTTCATATAACGAACTCTTTCCACCACTTCCTAATCCCGAGAGTCTTATACGACATCCAAACCGTGTTAATCTTCCAAACCTCGAGGAAATGAACAACAACAACAACGGTGCACAACCCAATGGGGATCCCAACGGAGGAGTTCCCCAACCTTTTCATGATTTACGCCCAATGGAGGAATGACTCCAATCACCTTTCCAAGGTGTGAGGAGAGCCATCGTTATTCCCGACATTCAAGCAAACCACTTTGAAATCAATCACGGATTACTCAATCTCATTTCGGGTATATCCTTTCACGGGTTTGATCACGAAGATCCTTATGTTCACATTCGGAACTTAACCGACATTGCTGAAACCATTAAGATCAACCAAGTTCCTTATGATGTTGTCAAAATGAAATTGTTCCCCTTTTCTCTCAAAGGAGCTGCTTGTACTTGGCTAGAAAAATAACCCCCCCAATTCGATTCATACTTGGGATGATTTAGCTAGCAAGTTTCTTAACCATTTCTGTCCTCCTTCTAAAACCTCAAATCTTCGTACTCAAATCTTTCGTTTCCAACAAGCTTTCGATGAATCATTCAGCGAGGCTTGGGATCGCTTCAAAGAGTTACTTGAAAAGTGTCCTAATCACGGGTTTTCTGAATTGCATCAAATTGATACGTTCTACAATGGTTTGAATCCCGCTGATCAAGATTCACTCAATTCTGCTGCTGGTGGTAATTTGTTATCTCGAAACACTCAAGATGCTTTCACTATCATTGAAAACAAAGCAAGAGTGCGAACTTCACGAAGCAAAACACAAGTTTCAAGTGCTAGTAACAAGTCTAACGACGATGTTTTGTCTCACGTTATCGAGTTTAACAAACAAACCAAAGATGCTATTGTTGCTCTTACAAAACAAATGGGACTTTTAATTCAAAACAAAGAACAACCTTCTCAAAGCGTCAATGCTATTAACCAAAGTTGCGAAACATGTGGTGGCCCCCATTCGTATTACGAGTGTCCAACAACTGGTAACCTTGCTCACGAGAACGTGTACGCTGCTAACATGGGTGGTAACGCTTACCAACCCCAAGGAGATCGAAATCTTCTCAGCTACCGTTCAACCAATTACCTTGGACCACCACCCGGTTTTCATAACCCGCTTCCAAACCAAAATGTGCAAAATCGTGGTAATCAAGTTAATCAGAATCAAAGTCGAGTAACTCACGGTTTTCAGAATCAAAATCAAGGATTTAACCAAAATCGGAGTTTTCAAAGTAATCATGGAAATTTTGGAAATCAAGGTGCTAATTATGGAAACTTTAATCATGAGAATCAAAATTTTCAAAATCAAGGTCAAGGTTTCAACAACAATGCCCGTGGGCAAACTTTTAACCAAAACCAAGGTGTTGTTCAAAATCAATCGAACACGGATGAGTTGTTGGCAGAATTACTTCGTCAAAATCAAAACCAACAAACTATCTTGCAAAGTCAGCAGACACAACTTAAAAATCAAGAAGAAACAACAAGATTGTTGCTTAAGGAAATGTTTGATATGAAAAAGTCTTTAAATGATCGACCCTCGAGTTCGGGTACCACGTCTCTACCTAGCAACACGATCGCTAACCCGAGGGGCGATGTCAAGGCGATCACAACACGCAGTGGCGTTTCTTACAAAGGACCAACGGTTCCAACTGCCTCTTATTCTCCTCCTTCAAAGGTAGTGGACCGTGCAACCGAGGTGACAACGGATACGAGAATTCCTATTCACCAAGGAAGGACCGAAAATATCCAACCTCCGGTGGTTCAACCGACAAATGAAAATGCAAATGTTTCAAAAGGAAAAGAGAAAATTGTTTTTGAACAAGATGAACCAGTTAAAACAAGTCTTCCATATCCTTTTCGTCTTAATGAGCAAAAACGTCAAGATAAAAATGACATAATGAAGGAAAAGTTCTTTAAGATGTTTCAAGACATTCGCTTTGATTTGAGTCTTGCTGATGCTGTTGTGTTAATGCCAAAGTTTTCATCAATGCTTAAAAACTTGTTGAATAATAAAGATAAATTGTATGAAATGTCGACTACACCTTTGAATGCGAATTGCTCGGCAGTGCTCCTTAAAAAGCTTCCCGAAAAGCTTGAAGACCCCGGCAAGTTCTTAATTCCATGCAATTTTCCCGGAATGGTTCAATGTTTCGCCTTAGCCGATTTAGGTGCTAGCATTAGCCTTATGCCGTTTTCCGTCTGGCAGAAGTTGTCGTTACCCCCTTTGACTCCGACACGCATGACACTCGAGCTTGCCGACCGTTCTACCTCTCGTCCTAAAGGCATAGCCGAAGATGTCATCGTCAATGTGGGAAAATTTCACTTTCCGGCTGATTTTGTTGTCGTCGATTTTGATCCCGATCCAAGGGTTCCTCTCATTCTCGGACGAGGTTTCCTAAAGACGGGCCGTGCTTTGATTGATGTGTACGATGAAGAGATTACCTTGCGAGATGGTCATGAAGCCATCACGTTCAACCTAGACCAAACAGCAAGATATTCCTCCACCGATGAACCCATAACCATTAACAAAATCGATATCATTGATGAAATTTTTGATGAGTATTCTCAAGAGATACTCGGTTTTTCAAGTGGCAATCCCACTTCTTCTTCTTCTACCCCCACAAATAATTCTTCATCTTCACCCTCTATTGATGATTCTTCTCCTTCTTCTCAACCTATAATTGCCGACTCTTCCCCTTCTTTCACTCCGTTTGAAGGAGGTGATTTCTTTTTGGAAGAAGTCGACGATTTTCTCTCTACCGATACATCTTCATTATCGGATATTGATGATTCTTACTACGATCCGGAGGGAGACATTCTTTTGCTTGAAAAACTTTTGAATGAAGATCCCCTTTCACCTCTCCCTCCAAAGGATCTCTATGTTGAAGAAGTCAAAGAGGTCGAGCCATCTAACGAAAAGCCTCCAGAACTCGAGCTAAAGGAATTACCTCCTCATCTTGAATACGCGTTCTTGGAAGGAACCGACAAATTTCCCGTCATCATTTCTAAACACCTTCAAGATGAGGAGAAGAACTGTCTCGTTGATATGCTTAAGAAGCACAAAGATGCCATCGCTTGGCATATTTCCGACATCAAAGGCATAGACCCTCGTTTTTGCACCCACAAGATTTTACTCGAAAACGATTCTAAGCCGTCCGTCCAACAACAACGACGGGTTAACCCCAAAATCTATGAAGTTATCAAAAATGAAGTTATCAAACTACTCGATGCTGGGATGATTTACCCCATTTCTGATAGCTCATGGGTTAGCCCGGTTCATTGTGTGCCAAAGAAGGGTGGTATAACTGTCGTGACGAATGATGATAATGAGCTTATTCCCACACGTCTCGTTACCGGTTGGAGAGTGTGTATCGACTACCGAAAGCTCAATGAGGCTACTCGAAAGGACCATTTTCCACTTCCATTTATGGACCAAATGCTTGAACGACTTGCAGGAAATGAGTTCTATTGTTTTCTTGATGGTTTTTCTGGCTATTTTCAAAT